>CAUYQU010059660.1:0-101934 GCA_963574635.1 Cheracebus regulus
GTGGCTCCTTCGCCGGGAATCTCCCAGTCTATGGGCATCAAAAATTCGTCTGCAATTTCGGCATCCACTCGCTCTCTGTGCTTTCACTGGGAGCTACAATCCCGAGCTGCTGCTACGCGGCCATCTTGGATCTCTCTCCCTTGAATTCTTGACATTCATGTATCTAATATTAGTTAGGCACTTTACACATAAGGAGCTTTTCAGGGGTGAGGGCATGGTGATGAACAGAACAAGTTTGATTTCTGCCTTCATAGAACCTTAGTGACTCATTTTAACCAAGTTGCCTTAATGAATGAAATGCTCTTGAATCTTGGAGACTTTCTAAAGTGTATACCAATAAGATAGTCTTAAGTAGTCATGGACCAGTTTTATTTTTAGGGGTGGAAGAAAAATTTTGGACTATGATCATAAACATTTTAAAATGCAATTGTAAGAAGTATTTTCTGAGTTATTATTGTTACAGCAGATTTTATCTTGATATTTGCTCTTTAAAGAGGGCTCTTATCTGTTTGTCTTGGCTTAGTCACTGAATAATATATCAAAATCTAATTTTGAAGCGTTTATCTTAACTGAATCAGTAGATCTTTATTTTTGAATATTTTCTTGGCAAGCATGGATGTTTTCCCCTTATCATTTCATAATGTTATATAACACACTGACCTATTATGGGTATGTACACATGAACATTTGAGTGTTGTAACACTTTAACTCACAGAGATTTAGAACTCGTTTCATTGTTTTTATATATAGTTTTTTCTTCTTTAGATGATGGGGCCAAGATTCAAGAAGTGCTGTTAGAAATCACTAATCAGAAAACCGTGCCCAATATTTTTGTGAATAAAGTGCATGTAGGTGGATGTGACCAAACTTTCTAGGTAATAATAGTATTATATGTTCAGTGCTGTTTGTTCACATTTTTAATAAAAAGTATCTAAAGAGGAGAAAATGGTTTTTGGGAGTCCACTCATCTTTTGGAAATTATAAAATGAATCATATAGGACAATTATCAGATAACATTGATTGCTTTAAGGGAAATTAGCTTTTCCAGAAGCAAGGATTTTTGTGTGAGGACACCAGGAAAAACAGATGGGCCACCCTGAAGACATCCCAGGTCTTTTCCTCCTGATGGAGAGAGAGAACATTTTACTCATTTCCCAGTAAAAAGAGGTCAACTCTGACATGTTTGTCTGGGGCAATTAGAATTCCTGTTAAGGCTGCTAACCCTGGGGTGCTTTGCAAAGGCCTATGGCTTTTGATTTTTTGATTCCTAGAATGCTACAAATGAAAAGGAGTTGTTAGGTAAGCAGTGATAGATAAAAATTGTTGTTAATTAAATAAGGTCCTTATTTTATAATTAGTTATTTACTTTTATTAAAATTCTACTCTGTCATATCCTTTGTATATGTATACAATATGAGTAATCAGTGATTGATTAAATAGTTGTATTTGAGACTTTAATTAAGAATTATATTTTTGTGGGAAAAAAGGTGGTCTACATTGTGTGTTAATCTATGATCAGCATCCTTATGCTGTGACAATCTGCTTTATTAATCCTAGAATCTAAAACCTAGTTTACATAGTGGTAAGTCCTGTAATTACACCCCCTGAACACCTTCTGAAGTGCTCGTCTTGCCAATCTTAACCTCGCAAATGATGTCCAAGAATGAATCTATAGATAGAGAGATAGCAATTCTATTATTTTAAGACAGAGAGATATTTATTGGATGGCAGATCCTGATGAGCAGGATTTCCCTAAGGGCACCTGAAAGTAAGAAGGCCAGAGGAGCCCTTTTTAGAATGTCCCCCCCTAAAACCTTTTTGGGCACCCATTCTTCATGGGGACACATGGCATCTGGTGAGTCCGCATAGTTATGAAGCATCTGTTGTGTGTCACAGGAAGGGCTAGTTTGATCATGGTGTTTGTCTAAAGCCAAGATAATGAAAGGGAGCAACTGACTTGGCATAAAGAAAACTGTTACTAAATCACAGATCGAACCTCTAACCTCAGCTAAACTACTTCTGATCACAAGGAGGGCCAAGTGAGCAAGAGGATACGCCCCAGGGCCAGCGTCATGACTTGCTGAAAGAAAATGCGAGATGTTGGTGTTGTATAGAAAGCTCACCCGTATTTGAGCTACTTTTATAGTTACAAAAGTTAGATTGATTTATGAAAAGCCATGACAAAATATGCTGATAATGCATAAATTTTTTTTCAAAATGAAGACTAGCATAGATGAGCAAGGATCTTGAAAAATGATACTTGGTATTCCACTGCACTTGACTATAACATTTTTGATCTAGATCCATGTAAGATGGATCCAGAGTCACAACCTTCTAAGTTATTTGGCACATGCCTAGCTGTCTGGTGATAGGTCAGAAGGGACAAAAATGTATACACTTTGGTATAAGTTTGGTAGTAGTTAGACCCTATTTTTAAATAGCATCCAGATAAATTTACAGTTCCAACTTAGATAAATTATAGATTGTTCCTAAGATTTTTATAAAAGAAATCCATACCAATTGAACATAGGGTACACACAAACAGTTGTAAAATTTTAAATTCTGCAGTGTTCTTTCTCTTGTAATTAAACCATAGGCATATCAGAGTGGTTTGTTGCAGAAGCTCCTTCAGGAAGATTCGGCATATGATTATGATCTGATCGTCATCGGTGGTAGTTCTTGTGGCCTTTCGTGTGCAAAGGTATGAACATAGAAATGAAATTCATAGATAATCTTCCTGGTGATTGCCATAGGCATTTCTTCTATACTTAAAAAAAAAGAAACAAGTAATGTTACAGTTTAAGCTTCTATTGTAATAGCTGGTATAATTCAGGTTAAAGACTGTGTGTCACACAAAAACAGTCTTTTAGAGAAGACAAAAATTGAGGGAGTGTCAGAAAAGTGACAAGATCTTTAGATGTAATTTTTGTTGTTGTTCATTTGTAGGAAGCTGCCATTTTGGGAAAGAAAGTTATGGTGCTAGACTTTGTTGTCCCGTCACCTCAGGGCACATCCTGGGGTAAGCTGTTTTTCTCTGTTGTTCCTCTATGCTCTTTACATATGCTGTTTGCTTTATGTAATCTCATTTAATCCTCACGACAGTCTCAAGAGGTATAACTCACCTGTTTCTTGGATAAGAAAACAGGCAAGACTAGGCCAGACCCAGAGGCTCATGCCTGTAATCCCAGTACTTTGTGGGGCTCAGGGGTTCCAGACTAGCCTGGATAATACAGCAAGACCTTGTCTCTATTTAAAAAAATAAAAAGTAAAAAAAATTATAAAAATGAACTGAGTCTTAGCGAGGTTATAGTTAGCAAGTGGTGATGTTGGAAAGATAATGTAAACATAAGTAAGGAAGATTTTGCAAAAAGAAAAAAAATTCCATGACCCCAGTATTTCAGCACTTCTGCCATAGTGTTTTTTTGCATGCATGTCATGTAGTTGAGGTCATAGTGTATATACTGTGTTGTGGTCACATAAGTTTGCAAGAAACGCTTTTGTTTGTTTCTGTGTCAGTTTCATAAATGACTATATTAGCAGCACAGTAGCTGATGGAATGAGTGTGTGTAATCTTTACAATTTAGCTTAACAAGGAGACCAATGACCAGCCCTATGACTCTGCTATCTCCTGTAGACTAGTGTGCTCACCTTTCCATATTGTTTTTCCACAGTGAAAAGAGCACATATATTTTGTGCTGGATGTTTTCCATTTATTCTTTAAATGCAGTCCCCCTCTGTGTCTGCCCTGCTCTATGCTCCATAAGACTGATCTGTTGGCAGCCATGCCCTTGGCCACTTTGGGGTAATGGGAAGAGAGCAGAGAGATAGTGGAGTTGGGATTTTACTCCCCTGGCTCCTTCCCTGCTGGGTCCCTGCATCTTCCTGTGGAAGATGCCATCCCCTCTATTAAATGGCCGGCTCCTCCTGGGTGGTGGCACTCAGTCTCCTTGCCTCTTCACATGGGGCTGCCAGTGGTCACCCTCTGTCACTAGTTTAGGGAACTATTCTATCCCTCTTTGCGCTTCCTGCTTACACCTTTGTGATAATTTCTCTGTTGACCCTTCAGTTACCCAACTTGAGTGTGTCTTCTCTTTTCTGCCAGAACCAGTCTGATAAATTGTGAAAATCAATTTTTAAAATTCAAACTTACTCAGAAAGTTATAGCCTAGAATTTTATATACAAAAGCTAATCTACCTTGATTTTTCTCATAATATTCTTGTGTTATGTGTACACTCGTTTTTTGTCCCTCACCCTGCCCTCTTTCCTCTTTTTTTCTTCCCCTTCTCCCTTTCTTATCCAGAAATCATCTTACTTATCTGGCATGCCAGAAGACACTGCAGTCAGAAAGAATCTAAGACTGCCCTGCAAAGGGGCACTCTGTTTTGCATGATCCATTTTGTGATGTTTAGCACTCAGAGTAAATGTGTCCAGGCAGCTTGCAGTTGACGACATGGCTCAGAGGAGTCGGAGTTTTGGAGAGTACAAGGCTGGGAGCTGAGTTTCTCACCCTTTCTCACCCTTGGTGTAGTACGTATCTAGTTAATCTCAGATCATTCTGATCACTGTGGATCAGACTCAAGTGAAAGTTTTGGACTCTGTGCCCAGAAAACTTCTCACGTGCATGTCCATATTTTTAGGCATCCTTGGGTCTCCTCTGTGGAATCGTGGTCAAAAAATTGAGGGTAATCCCTTGTGACTTATTTTGGGGTGTGGTGTCATCCCCCCACCATTCAGCTTGTAATTTCCACATGTTTTAATATAATATGTCTGCAGATGTGTGAAACTTAGACGCACACAGAAGAAGCATTAAAACTTATTTTCCTTCTCAGGTCTTGGTGGCACTTGTATAAACGTAGGTTGTATTCCTAAGAAATTGATGCATCAGGCTGCCCTTTTGGGGCAGGCATTACATGACTCAAGGAAGTTTGGCTGGGAGTATAATCAACAAGGTGAGTAATATATATATAAAGTATAGATTGAGAGAACAAAATGAGTTTTTTAGATAAAGACTTGCTATTCATATTTTTATAGTTGAGTTCATAATTCATTTAATGAACATTCATTAGGAAGCCACTATGTCAGCCAGGCATAGAAGATGTAAAGAGGGTCCCACTCTTATGGGCCTCACCACCTAGAGAGGGAATTGTCTCAGTTGCAGCAATTCCACACCCTTAGCAGAATGTAAAAGTTTAAATCATCACTATTTTCAAATTTCTTTCAAGCATAAGGAAAATAGAATAGCAAGGGTTATTGTTTGAATTTTATCTGTTACATTTTTTCTCAGTGGTTATATTTATCTTTGGTTAATGAAAGGTGGAAAAGAAATTCATCCAGTAAACATGTATTAGCCAGGCTCTGAGGATACAGATGTGAGGAAGCAGAGCTGCCTGTAAATAGCACGTAGTCCAGTGGGAGAGAGAGAGACAAGGAAATTCATTCAGTGCACTCAAATTAGCTGTGCTGCTTAGAGTATTGGCTCCATGTAACCTTGAGGGTGGTAGGGGAGTGTCAGGGAAAGCTCTTCAGACAAGGTGACCCTTGAGCTGCATCTGGAAGGTCACAGAGGAGTAGGACCTTTAACACTGGAAGCAGCTTGATGAACACTATGGAGATGTGAAGAAACATGATGTTTTGGGGGGTTAGGAGCAGCTGGAGTGAAGAGTAGGTGAAGGGAGTTGAAGCAGGAGAGGAGCATGAGCCATGGGCTGTGATTCCAGGTACTTCTGTCAAGCTAAGTAGCAAGCAGAGAGAAGCTCCCTAAAGAAAATGATGCTTATTTCTGAATTGGGCACTGCAGCTGGAATCTGTGTGCTATAGTAAATGATGTGCATGTTCAGGGATGTAAAGGAAGACAAGGGTTTCCTAAGCAAAAATGAGGATGATAGGATTGAAATGATTATCCTTGGCTACAAGGATCAATAACTAGGGTGACTCAAGTCCAAGGTGGACAGGCAGTTGCTGGGCAGATGTCCTGGAAGATGTATTTTTATGTGAGGTTGTGATGGCCTTTGGGCAAGCTTGTGGTTTTTGCAGTCTTTGTGATGATTATGTTGTAAGGCATACAACCCAGAAAACCCTTTCTTCATGGCCTTCCCCAGCTCTGTCAGAGTTTTTTTTTTAAACACAAGTTACTCCATTTTGATTCTGACAACTTTTACACCTTTGATGGCACTGAGGAACTTAGAAAAGAGAGGAAAGGATAGGAAAGTGGTGGCAAGAAATGACAGAGGCCTGAGCAAAGACTGAAGTCAGGTTGGAGGGCAATTGAAGGCATAGAACTGACCAGACGTGGTGACCAGTTGGATGTAGACTTGGCCGTGTATCAGAATCTCTTGTGGAGTTTAAGAAAAATTACAAACCACTTGTCTCTTTTTGCAGAGATTTTGGTCTGGTAGATGTGGGCAGTGAATGTGCACATTTAAAGGATCATATATGATCCTGGTTCTGACCATAGCCAGGTGATTATGACAGGCCATTCAGGTCATGGTAGAAGATGGAGTGAGGGAGAGGAAAGAATACAGGAAGAGGGACTGGGGGAAATGGAATACCATTCATTGAGATAGAAAACACAGGCAGCTTTGGTTTATTGGCAGGGTGGGGTTGAGTTCAGGATAATGGGTTGATGCTGGACACATTTCTCCAGTCAGCTCAATGGAGAGCTTTAGGTCAAGCTAGGATTAGCTGGGCATAGTGGTGCATGCCTGTAGTCCCAACTACTCAGGCGGCTGAGGCAGGAGGATTGCTTGGATCTGGGAGGTTGAGGCTGCAGTGAGCTAAGATTGTGCCATGGCACTCTAGCCTCAGCAACAGGGTGAGACCCTGTCTCTTAAAATATCTATGTGGATGTGTGTGTGTGTATAGGTATATATATATACATGTATTATGTATTTGTATGTATATGTGGTGTGTCGATGAAAATTGTAACAAAAAATGAAAATAACGAAATAAATTCAACCAGGAATGTACAGGATATATAAGGAAAGAATATAAAGGCATGACAAGAAATTTACTATGATTTTAGAGAGGATGTCTCAATATTGTGAAGACATTATCTCAAAAATTATTTGCAAATTTTATATAAGTCTGGTAAGATCTCCACGAGACATTTTTTTCTTTTTGGAGATTGGCTAATTATTTTAAAATTTGTATTGAAAAATACATATGTGAAAATAGCTAGGCAACCTTTGAGAAGGTATAGAGGGTGACCTTTCTCAGTATTTAAAAATGTTATACTGTTGCAGGACTAAACACATCAATGAAATAGTAGAGCAGGTGGTTTCAAAGTGCCAGTTCATAGATTTGGCATATCAGAAACTCCAGGAGGAGCTTTTTAACTGTATAGGTTCCAGGGTCCCACTCCTGATTTTATAGTTTTTGGCAGGTCCTAGAATTTGTATAGGTCAACATGATTCCCATTATGACATATTTGAGAGCCTCTAATCTAGAATGCCTTTTGCAACAAGAACAAGAAACAAAAGGACACATGAACTGTGAGTTGGACTGACAGGATTCTTAGGCTAAGTAGTTTAAGGGTTGGAAGAAAAGCTTTTCTGGGGAATGGGGAAGAAATATCTTTAAGTTGTGAGGGTATGTACCATTGTGGCAATGTGGTCTCTGCTGGGACAGGTTTGCGAATCAACATAACCTACATCAGTGGATGTAGGAGTGGGAGGATGGGGTAATGTGGTAACAAGAACGACTGTTTTGGGTTGCAAAATTTTAGGAGACTGCGGTACACTGGCATCATAGAAAGGGTCGTGTGTCTTGACATTGGCTAAGCCTCTCTGTGCACTGTCTCCTCTAGTCATCTCCCTTTCCTGCATGGTAACATCCCATGTCCCTGGATGAATAGGGAGACATTTCTTGATAGTGGTAGTTGGAGTAAGTTTCCAGATGTGACTGTTGACCTCAAGTTGTTGGTTTGTCTTCTGGAATCTCATCTAGTTATGATGGAAGCCCTGGCTGGGGTGCCCCTGCATCTTATAAACATAGAGCTGCACAGGGTGACCTTCAGGATCTGGCATCTGTAGATAAGATGAACACTATGCAGTAAATCCCACCTAGAAGATACAGAGATGACACAGACTTCCAACAGCCAAATCCTGCCCCACCTTCCAAAGGAATGGGTAAACACTGTAATGTTGAAGGTTGGCAGTGTGAGCATGAGCCATGTTTGTTGTAAAGACATGTAAGATATTTACTGTCATGAAACCACTGTGCTGTGAACCAAATGGGAACAGAACCATGTCAGTCTGTTGAGGAGAGTGTACTAAGCTCACTGACTTGAGGCCTTCTTCCCATCCATTAAGGGGCCAAGTAAGGTAGGTCCCATGGAGTGGGAAAGGGTTCTAGGAGATGCCGCCAAGGAGAAGTGAGCCTCCTGCCTTATGTCGTGGTGGGCATTGCCATATGAGGGCCAGTTTCCCCATTCTCTCCTCCATGGACTTTTCCCCAGTTTTCTTCTTTTCAAAATTCTTGCTTTTTGCACATTCTTTGTAATATAAAATAGGAAGAATATAAACTATGGCTGGCATAAAAAATATTTAAATTGTTAATTATCTTCTGTCTACTTCATGATTTTTAAAGCACTGTTAGTATGGCTCATGTCTGGTTACATATAATTTACCATTACAGGTAAAATTCACTTAACATCTTTACCCTGGTTGTTTTCTTCTTAGTGAAGCACAACTGGGAGACGATGACAAAAGCGATTCAGAACTACAGCTGCTCTCTAAACTTTGGCTACAGGTTGTCTTTGAGGGAAAAGGCTGTGGCCTATGTCAGTTCCTATGGAGAATTTGTTGAACATCACAAGATAAAGGTACTGTTTGAGTTTCTTGTCTTGTTAATTTCCTTTCCTTACAATTGTTTGTACTTGCCTTGAACTAAAATTTCATGTTGTGTGCTAAGGAGCATAACAGGCGTGCATGTGTGTGCACGCACACACACACACATGGTCATGCATGTACACGTGTTTTTCTCCCATTGTTTGTTGATTGTATATATTTGGTTACCTTGAAGAAATAGTGTTTTAAAGAACCCTTAATTTAAAGTTATTTGCCTTTTATTTTATGGCCATCTTAAAAGAGAACATGTTTGGACTAAGCAGTTCAAAGTTTAAAAGACTAAAATGATCAAAATTTTATTAGTGGAATCCTTCCTAAAAATGAAACCTTAACTAGAACTCCAATATATATTATTCTTAAAAGCATTGATAAAAGTAGTATTAGAATTAGTGTGTTCTGTAAGTTGATCTTTGTAGTATTTATGTATTATTAGATTACCATATAAGGAAAATGAGATCATTTTGAGGAACACAAACAGTTTAAATTGGAATTATGACAGACAATCAGATATTGTCCTCATCATCTAGTTTATTTTTGTACTTTGTTAGCACAGTGTGAGATAATCTTGACAAGATTTTAGATTATTTTGTATTCAGTTGTTATCTCAGAAACGTGTGAGGTATGGTCCATTTAAAGCTGCCCTTCAAGGTTTATTTTCAACATTTTATTTAAATATTTTTATTTGAACAGTAAATAATTGGGAACATAACATAGGAAATAGCCAAATATTCAATTCCTAGCTTTAACAATTGTTATCATTTGCCATGTAATCTATATTTTGGATGATGTGTTTTAAAGTCAATTAAAGATATATTTCACTCCTAAAAAATAATAAGATAAAGCCAGCCCTTTAAAACCTTACATGGGCCAATTTGAATTACGTTATTTACGTGAAACACAATAGAAATACATGTTTTATTTCTCAAATTTCCTGGCACAGATGGTTGAATAAGCCCCAGCCATACCTGCCTCTTGTGTGGCTCTTTGTTTAGTGACGCTAGCACATTCCCAGTCCCTCAGGCTAGAAACTCTGGAGTCTCCCTTTCACCCCACAGCCTGTACTTGCTTGTCTTTTTCAGAGTCCTTTTAAGCAAGGCTCTTTCTCCAGGCTCTGTTCTATATCCCACTCATGGTGCCAACCCACTTGTTTAAACACCTTCATTAGTATTTGAATGTTTTTAAATGAAAATATATTTTTGAATTATTTGTATAATTACAAATTGTGAACAGCCTTTGTTGGTTCCCCATAGCCTAAGTTGTTAGGATGACATAAGGGCCTTCACACTTGGCTCTAGTCTGTCTGTTTCATGTCACTTCTGACACAACCCTGCTCTCCAGTCTTCACACACCAACTCCTTCCGGGCCCATGTGCATTTGTGTACATCGTTATGTCTTCCAGGTCTCTGTTCCTCTTCTATCATTTCACTTTTCTCACCTCCAAGAAAATCTCCACTCCTTCTTTAATCCATCCTTGAGTGGCTTTCTAGTCCACTACCCTACCCTCACCATGGTGCTTTGATTAATATTTCATAAAGATTTCTATTTTCTGTGCTTGTGCTTATCACATTGCATTATTACTTTTTTGCATGTGTGCTGTTCCTCTTGTATGAGAAGCTCTGTGAGGGTAGTAACTGTTTTGTCCATGGTGTCTGGTACTCTGTAGTGTTTGTTGAGTAAGTGAGGTTTACTTCTTTTTTTTCAAGGCAACCAATAAAAAAGGACAGGAAACTTATTATACTGCTGCACAGTTTGTCATAGCAACGGGTGAAAGGCTGCAGTATTTAGGAATCCAAGGAGATAAAGAATACTGTATTACCAGGTAAGGTTAAATAGACCATTTTAACTTTAATGTTAATAAATTGCATCATATTGACATATTTCCAGTTTATTTATTTCCTGTCTTATTCTACAAAATATTTGAATTGACAAATGAAAGTACATACAATGCAAGAAGCTAAACAGTTAAAGGCAATGAAACAGAGAGTATAAAGTCAAGTAAATAAGGCCAGTGGCAAAATTAACGTACAAAAATATGGCATATGTGTCTCGGTGATTGCTAGAAGTAGCCTGGGAGTTTGGTTCTAAACCTCTTGCAGGCCAAAGCAAAGAAGTAAATACAATTAGCTCTAGGATTTAGTATCCTTATGCTAAAAATGAGCCAACTGGGGAGGAGCAGCACTGCTCTTCTTACACTGAGATTTAATGGGAATTCTCCTTGGTGGTCAAACAGAAGACATATGTGCAATGACTTGCAAACTTTTCTGAGCTGACTCACATTAGTTAAATACGTTGTTTTGTCCAAGTAAACAAACACACACCCCTTCACATAGCACATACCTACACCTCCAAAACAAACAGATTTTTTTCTCATCACATATAATATAGTCTGATATTTTCTATACTATTTTATTTTTTAAAAAACTTTGCTTGTGGTCTGATTTTGAAAAAACTCAAGTATACTTATTTTTCCACTCCACAGCAGACTTAATTACAAATTTCAAAAGGTTGTTGCTTCATTCACACACTAAATTATAATTCAATCATTGTAAGATCATTATACATTGAAACATGAATAACTCATTTCATTCTTACTGCCTAGGTATTCTTTTTTTTAAATTTTTCTTTTTCAATGATGACCTTTTTTCTCTGTCTTATTGCCCTGGCAAAACGTTAGTGGTGGGTGCCTCTTATGTCGCCCTGGAGTGTGCAGGGTTTCTCGCTGGCTTTGGCCTAGATGTCACAGTTAGAGTACGCTCAATCCTTCTCCGTGGCTTTGACTAAGAAATGGCAGAGAAAGTGGGTTCCTACATGGAGCAGCATGGTGTGAAGTTCCTATGGAAATTCATACCTGTGATGGTAAGGCTGCATGTTTTCTTTTCTCTAAGTTATCACTTTACCCCACCTTACTTCATTTCGTTACATAAATTAGTCTGTATTCAAATAATGTTAAAACAGTGTTTCTACTCCCAAGTCTACAGAGCCAACCCCATTTGCTCCCCCATCCCCTCTTCTGATATAGGAGGTGTCCTTGCTTTTTTCAGAGGCTGAGTCCCCTTATCGCCTGCTTTGTTTCACCTTTTCAAGGATGTCCCATCTTCAGTTAGTTGTCTTCTTTTTCCTTATTCATATCACTGTCTCTCATCTTGAACAATTAAGACTTCTCTTACCCTCATTGCCGTTATGGCTGGGTCCCTATTTTTCTTTTCTCCTTTATAAAAACAAAACAAAACAAAACTCTGCATACTGCTTCTAATTTCTTGCCTCCATTTCACGTTTACATGACTGTCAGCTGTTTCCATCTCCACTACTTCTTTGAAACTGATTGTAGGTTTTTAGCAATTTCCTGTCATCAAATCCAGGGGTCCTGTCTCTGTCCTTATTTTACTGGGCCTCTGGACAGCATGTGGTGAAACTGGCCTTCTGTGTGAAGCACCCTCCTTTCTGGCTTATGTGGCCCCACAGTCTATAGTTTTCCCATCTACATGTACTCAACCTATAGATGCCAGCACCCATTTGTTTTCCTCCAGGCCCCTCTTCACTTCTGTGTGCTTGTATTACCTGGATGATCTTCTCTAGGCCCTTAGTTTAAAACATTATCTAAATGCTAATGATTCTCAGATTTATATCTCCTATTTAAGAGTCTCTCCTGAATTGCACACTCATTTATACTTCTGTCTACTGGAAATTGCCACTTGAATCTCTCATAAGCATTTCAAACTTAACAAGAGGAAAATGAAACTCTCGATTTTTTACCTAAATATATTCTCCTGCTAATCTTTCTGGTCCATCTCAGTACTTGGTAAATGGTACTTAACACAATGTATTAAGCCGATATTGAGGAACACCCCTTAATTTCTCTTTTTTCTTTTCTCCCTCCAATCTCAATTAATTCATTAATTCACTTCTACCTCCAAAATGCATCTATGACAGTCCGCTTTTCTCCATTTCTGCCTTGTCCAGAAACCTTAACTATACTAACACGTATCGTATATACCACCACCACACACAGAAGTGTACACGAACATACCAGTATACACCCTTTTATGCATTTCTTTTTTATCATATTTAGATAGCATCATTACACTCTTTATTCTTACTAGGTTCCACAGTTAGAGAAAGATTCACCTGGAAAGCTGAAAGTATTGGCTAAATCCACTGAAGGAACAGAAACAATTGAAGGAGTCTATAACACAGTGAGTTTTTATTTTATTATTATTAAGTTACTGAACACACTCACAAATTAACAGAAATGAAACTTATAGGTAGATTATGCTGGATTAACATTTTTTTATTCTTTGTAAGAGCATTATTATGGGAGATAGTTTGGCTGCTGATGTTTGAGTTTTCAGTAATGCATGAGGAATACCATGGTAAAATATATGTGTTTGCAACTGTATGTAAAATTTGGAAGCACAGATATCCAGATGTTATTAGTGCTTATTTTTGGAGAATTAGTTATTTTATACATTTCTTAATTTGAATATTTTTGCAGTAAATATTGAATATATTTTATAATGAAAAACAATAACAAAGCTATATTTCTATCTCAAAAACAAACAGTACGAAATCTCCAAACAATGTTAACCCATGGAATACTTTAGAGGCCAAAAATTCTTTTTAATTAGTGTATAGTTTTGACAGAAACTATACATTTATGTTTATTTGTTTTTCTTTTGAGACAGAGTTTTGCTCTTGTTACCCAGGCTAGAGTGCAATGGTGCCATCTCAGCTCACTGCAACCTCCGCCCCCCAGGTTCAATAATTCCCCTGCCTCAGCCTCCTAAGTAGCTGGAGTTACAGGTGTGTGCCACCACACCCAGCTAATCTTGTTATTTTAGTAGAGATGGGGTTTCCCCACGTTGGTCAGGCTGGTCTTGAACTCCAGACCTCAGGTGATGTGCCCACTTTGGCCTCCCAAAGTGCTGAGATGGTAGGTATGAGCCACCACGCCCAGACCATTTATGTTTTATATACTCTTTATGTAGATATTTTTTCAGTTAACAAAAATACAACCTAGAGAGCATCCACAAACCCAAACCCCCAAATCAACCTTGTTGAGGTTTTGATTAGGATTGGATTGGATATATAGGAAAATTTGGAAACACTTGACTTTTTCAATATTCAGTCTTCCAACCCATGAACATGGTATATCTAGTCATTAATTTAGATTTTCTTCAATGATTCATGGAAAAGTTAATATATTTTTCCTTAGGAATCAAGAATATCTGTTAGATTTATTACTAGGTACTTATATAATTTATATGTAGTTACAAATTTTTTTTTTGAAAATATTATCTTTAACTTTCTGGTGTATAAAAATGCTGCTTATTTTGGTATTTTGATCTAGTATTCAGTAATCTTGCTAAACTCTTACTGAAAAATTTATCCTTAGATTATTTCAGATTTCCTATGTGCACATTTATTTATCTGTGAATAATAACAGTTTGTTTCTTCCTTTTTACTGGTTTTCCCCTTTTTTCTTGTATAAATGCATTAGTTGGGACCTCCAGTACAGTCCTGACAAGAAATGGCAATAGCAGACACTATTGTCTTATTTTCAATATCAAAAGGAAAGGTGTTTCACTAAAAAGCTGTGTTTTCTGTAGGATTTTGTTACATACTGTTAATCAAGTTAAGGAACTCGTTTTCTATTTTTTGTTTCCTAAGTGTCTTTTAATTTAGTTTGTTCTGTATATTTAAAAATGAATGAATGTGCCAGTCACAGTTGCTCATGCCTGTAATCTCAGCACTTTGGGAGGCTGAGGCAGATGGATCATGAGGTCAGGAGTTCAAGACCAGCCTGCCAAGATGGTGAAACCCCATCTCTACTTAAAATACAAAAAATTATCCAGGTGTGGTGATAGGCACCTATAATCCCAGCTACTTGGGAGGCTGAGGCAGAGAATTGCATAAACTCAGAAGGCAGAGGTTACAGTGAGCCAAGATCACACTACTGCATTCCAGCCTGGGCAACAGAGTGAGACTCTGCCTCAAAAAAAAAAAAAAATGGACGTTCAGTTATAACTGTTTTTTTTGTTTGTTTGTTTTTGTTTTGCAACTGTAGATAATGAATTTTTTCTTTAATCTGTTAATTTGTTGAGTTGCATTGATTTTCTAATGTTCAACCAACTTTGTATCCTTTGTATAAACCCAACTTGGTAATGTTGGACTTGGTTATTTAGAATTTATGCATTTATATTTATGAATCATATTGCATTGGCTTATAATTTTCCTTTTACATATTGAATATTTTAATTTTAGGTTTGAGTATCAGGGTATTCTTGCTCATGAAAGAAGTTTGGAGTATGCTTCCTCATTTTCTGTTCTCTAGCAAAATTTATTTAACGTTAGAATTGGTTCTTTGTATGTTTCATAGGATTCACTGATGCAACCATCTACACCTTGAATTTTCTGTGGAGATATATTTCACCACTGATGAATTTCTTTAATAGACAAAGGACTTTTAAGGCTTTTTATTTTATCCTTGATTTACTTTTGATTAGTTATATTTTTTCTAGGAATTTGTCCATTTCATCTGGGTTTTCAAACGTATTGGTATAAAGTTGCCCATAATATCTAACTGTTAATTGGTTAGTTTTGTATTGAGGTATAATATACATGTAGTGAAATGCACAGATCCTAGCTGTACAGTTCAGTCAGTTTTGACAATGTACATGTTCATGTGATCCACACTCCTTTAAAGGTAACAGGACATTTCTGTGAGTCCAGAAAGCTCTCTGTACTTTTTCCCAGTCATCGACCCCAAGCAACCACTATTCTGATTCTGTCACCATAGACTCATTTTGTCTGATTTGCCTCTAAATGTCACATAAGTGGAATTGTGCAATATGTATTCCTTGTATCTGGCTTCTTTTATTCAGATTGATGTTTTTAGTAATCATCCATGTTATATGCATCAGTAGTTCTTTTTATCATATAGATTTTATTAATGCAGCATTTTATTCATTTTCCTCTGGATAGATACCTCGGCTCTTTGCAGTTTGGACAATTGTGATTAAAATGCTGTGAAGAGTCTTTGTAGAAAGCATTTTATGGAGATATATTTGGAAATGGTTTCGCTCTGTCGCCTAGTCTGGAGTGCAGTGGTGAGATCACAGCTTACTGCAGCCTCTAACTCTTTGGCTCAAATGATCTTCCCACCTTAGCTTCCCTACTAGGTCTACAGGCACATGCCACCATGCCTGGCTAATTTTTTTTTTTTTTTAATGGATGGTGTCTCACTGTGTTGTCCAGGCTGATCTTGAACTCCTAGCCTTAAGCAATCCTCCTGTATTGGCCTCTCAACATGCTGGGATTATGGGCATCAGCCACTGCTCCCAGCCGACATATATTTTAATTTCTCTTGGACAAATAGGAATGAAATTGCTGGATCATGGGATGGTTTTTACTTTTTAAGAAACTACCAAAGAGTTTCCAAATGATTATGCCATTTTGTATTTCCATCAGTACATGTGAGGGCCTGGTTGTTCCAGACCCTTAGGACCTTTAGGGCCGTCTGGCTTTCTCATTCTAGCCATTCTAGTGGATGTGTAGAGGTATCTTATGACTTGGATTTGCATCTACCTGATGACTAATGATGGACAGCAATTTTCATGTGTTTATTGGCCATTGATGTATCTTTTCTTTGAAGTGTTTGTTTAAATCTCAATCATTTTTCGTTGGATCATTTGAATTTTTATTCTTGAGTTGCAGGACTTCTATATATCTTGGGCATATTCCTTTTTCAGAAATATGTATTGTGAATATTTTCCTCCCATCTGTGACTTGCCTATGTATTTTTTTAGTAGTATCTTTGGGCTAACAGTAGTTTTAAATTTTGGTAAAGTTCAGTTTTATTAGTATTTTACTTTATGGTTCATGCTTTCCATGTGCGTTAAGAAATCTTTGCTAACCCAAAGGTCATGAAAGTATCCCTTTGTTTCCTTCCTGAAGTTGTATAGTTTTACCTTTTATGTTTAAGTCTGTAATCTGCCTTGAATTAATATTTTTAGTAAACAGCTTAATTCTCATTCATTTTAATTAGAATTTATTTTAATTAGATTTTAAGCTGCTTTTGGTTTTGGAGGCTTTTGAAAAGAAAACTGAATTAGGTCCATTTCACTGTCCATTGATTTCTTTTCCTGAAAGTTGTGTGATGCTGGCAAATCATCTCGAAACTCTGCAATAACATCTGTCTTGATTTTCCATTCTGCAGCTTTGTTTGAACATGTTCTCTAGTTGAAGGTTTGGGTAAAGAATATACTGCTGTTCTTGCCATTTCCAATGCAGTCTTTGGAAAAGCCATGTCTGTCCCTTTATTATTTTTGGTCCCAAAAGGAGGATTCAAAATTGCTTGGACATTCCATTAGATAATGAGCACACATCACATTGAACCACGCCAACATGTGTGAATTCAGACTCTTCCACAATCCTATTAAATATTCTCAGTGCATCTGCATCTATGTCCAATCTAACATACAACCTGGCTTCTCACATTGTAGTTCCAAGGCTAAGCACTCCACAGCCACATCCTAGATCTGCAGACACTTTATTTTCCACCTCATCACATGTGTTATGGATTGTATAGAACATACATGCTTCACTGTGCAGTTCTTTTTTTTCCCGTATGGGTATACAGTACCACTTATCCAAAAGACTTCTCTTTCTCCATTGAACTGCTTTGGAGCCTTTGATGAAAGACCATTTAACTGTGGGTCTATTTCTCTGCTCTTCATTCTGAACCATAGACTATTTGTCTCTCTTTTCCCCAGTACCACATTGTTTTGATTACTGAAGCTCTGTGATAAGTCTTAGATCAGGTAGAATTTTAATTTTAGAATTCTAATTTTGTTTAGAATTCTAATTTTCTTTGTATTTCTACATAACTTTTTTTTTTCATTTTTTTCTTTTTTTTTTTTCCTATTATAACTTTTAAAAATAGCTTTTTAATTTCTAGAAACAAAAGTCTGCTGGGATTTTGGCTGGAACTGTCTTTTTTTTCATAGTTTCAAAGAGCTGATTTTTTAACAATATTGATTTTTCCAACATATGAATCTCGTATGTTCTTCCATTTATTTGGGTATTCGTTAGTTTCTCTCAGCAATGTTTATCATTGGGCTCTAGAGCTCTTTCACATGTTTTGCTAAATATATTTCATGTTTTTAAATCTAATATGAATGATATATATGTATATTTTTTTGAGATGGCGTTTCACTCTTGTTGCCCAGGCTAGAGTGCAATGGTGCGATCTTGGCTCACCACAACCTCCACCTTCCAGGTTTAAGCGATTCTCCTGCCATAGCCTCCTGAATAGCTGGGATTACAGGCATGTGCCACAACCCCCTGGCTAATTTTGTATTTTTAGTAGAGACAGGGTTTCTCCACGTTGGTCAGGCTGGTCTCGAACTTCTGACCTCAGGTGATCTTCCTGCCTTGGCCTCCCAAAGTGCTGGGATTACAGGCATGAGCTACCACACCCAGCCTACACATGGCATTTTTAAATGGTTGGCTGGTAGTATATAAATGTTGACCTTGTAGCTCATTAGGATTCATATCTGCAAATAAAAACAATGTTTCTTTCATTCTAGTCTGCATGCTTTTAATCTCTTTCTTGCCTTGTTTCACTGGCTAAGACCTCCAATACTGTATTGACTAGAAATTGTGAGAATGGACATGCCTGTTCTTGTTCCTGGTGTTAGGGGTGCAGCATTCAGTCTTTTATCATTGCCAGGACATGACCTGTAAGTTTTCTACACATGCCTTTTATCTGGTGACAGAAATTTTCTTTTCTTTTATTCTGAAGATTTTAATTATGAAAGAGTGTTTAATTTTGTGAAATGCTTTATTGCATCTATTGAGATGATTGAATTATTTTCTCCTTTATTCTGTTAATATAATGAATTACATTGATGGATTTTTGTATGTTAAACCAAATTTCCATTTTTGCAACAAACTCACTTGGTCACAATCATCCTTTTTATATATTGCTATATTTGATTTGCTAACATTTCATTAAGGATTTTATATCTATATTCATGAGGAGTGTTGGCTTGTGGATTTCTTTTCTTTTAATGTCCTTGCCTGATTTTGGTGTCAGCTGCTTATACTGGCCTCATAAAAAAGAAGTTGGGAAGTACTCCCTTTTCCTCTTTCTTTCCTGGAAGAGTTTGTATACCATTAACATTATTTCTTACTTAAGTATTCCATAGACTTTCCTAGAGAAGCCATCTGGGTCTGAAATTAATTTATGGGAAGTTTACAAATTGTTAATTCAGTTTCTTTGATGGTATAGGGCATATTAGCCAGGCCTGCCATAGCAAAATACCACAGGCTGGGTGGCTTAAACAACAGACAATTATTTTCCCACAGTTCTGGAAAAGTACCACAGACTGGGGTGCCTAAACAACAGAAATATATTTCTCACAGTTCTGGAGGCTGGAAGTTCAAGATCAAGATGTTGGCAGGGTTGGTTTCTTCTGAGGCCTCTCTCCTAGGCTTGTGCATGGCTGTCTTCTCCTTGTGTCCTCACATGGTCATCCTTTGGTCTGTGTTGCCCATGTCCTCATCTTCTTAAAAGGACACCAGTCATACTGGATTAAGACACACCCATGTGACCTCATTTTACCTTAATTACCTCCATAAAGGCTCTGTCTCCAAATATAGTCACCCTCAGAGTTACTTAGGGACAGAATTTCAGCATGTGAATTTTGAAGGGACATAATTTAGCCTGTAAACTTTTCAGATTTTTGTGTTTAAGTTTGGTGAATTGTGTCTGTTAAGGAATCTATTTCAACTTAAGCTGTCTGATTTATTGGCATAGATTGTTTGCAATATTCCATTATTACCCTTTTAATGTATGAAAGATCTATAGTGATGTTCCCTTTTTCATTCCTGATGTGGATAATTTGTGTTTTTGATTTCTCTCCAAATGCAGGTTTTGTTAGCTATTGGTCATGACTCCCGTACAAGGAAAATAGGCTTGGAGAAGATTGGTGTCAACATTAATGAGAAGTAAGTATATTGGGATCATTGGACTGTTGCTGCACAAAGCAACAAGTTTCTGGAGATCACCTCTAAGAAACATATATTTTAATTTATCTTATAATAAGTTCTGTGCCAGCTCTTTATAATCAATTTCTTCATCAGTGAGTAATTCTTATTGCATGCCTTAAAAAGCTCACATATTAAACAATGACTTTAAGAAATAATTGCAGAGATATATTCATCTAATGTCTGTGATTTAGAGCACATCTTTATGACCTTGGTCAAGCAAAGAGATAAATTCCAAAGCTCTAAGTGAGACTGTGGAGACAGTCTGCAGATATCCTAGGCATCCAGGAAATGTCCATGGCTTCCCCAGAGATGTTTTCTTTTGGAGCTACAGAGACCCTTGTTACTTTAAGTCATTTACCTTATGGATAATTGATATCGTGAGGTTCATGAGTTCTAAGAGAGGCCTTTTCTCTATGTATTTAGTCTTTTGGCTAATAGTATTAGTCAGCCAGCAGGGTTGAGTGAGTTGTAATCTGTTTTTTTCCCTTTTCAAAAACTACCAGAAGTGGAAAAATACCTGTAAATGATGCGGAACAGACCAATGTGCCATATGTCTGTGCTGTTGGGGATATTTTGGAAGGTAAGCCAGAGCTCACTCCTGTCGCCATACAGTCAGGCAAGCTGCTAGCTCAGAGACTTTTTGGGGCCTCTTTAGAAAAGGTAAGTTTCTTACTGTTTTTGAGATAATATCTTGAACAAGATCATAATTTTAAAAACTAAAGCAAGTAAAACTTGTGTGCTTGTTTTCCAAGTAAAGGGTTCCTCAGGGGTATGATTTGCAGTAGACTGTTTACTAATGGATTAAAATAAATACTTTTGAGTGTCCACTGTGTACAAGATGTTGTGCTGGGTGACACACAAAGCACTGGCCATGGTCAGCCCCAGGGGCTTATCAGGTCGGTGGGGTCATGAGTCAGGCAGGCACAGACTGAGCAGAAGACAGAGTTTGATTGTGTGCCAGAGTGCTGTCAGTAGGTTGCTCTAGGGACGCTGAAGGGGCTCATTCTAGCTGCAGGGAGGGAGAAAGCCTTCATAAGTAGACTGTTGCACTGTAATAGCATAGGAGTTCTTGGCATAAGTCAGGATTCTGGTCCTGGCTTCAGTGCCCACTTGGCCTATAAACATGGTCAGGTTGTTTACTTTTGAGGACCTTAGTTTCATCATCTGCAAAGCCAAAGATGTGAATCAGATGATTTCTACAGAGGATTTCCACTTTTTATATTTTTAAATCAAATATTTTGGATGGGCTTTATAGGATGAGTAATTCAAAATTGAGGAAGCAAAGGACTTTTCAGGTGAGCAGATAACTCAGCTAAGAACACAGAGACCTGTAGCGCTGGGCTTGTGCTAAGGACTATGAGTAGTGTCCCAGGAGCTCTCAGCTGGGGAAGTACTGCTCAGCTCCATCAGGAGCTCTGTGGCCATGTGGTGGAGTTGGTGGGAGATGGGTGACTGGGGAAGGGCCCTGCCTGATGCATTAGTGGATGGAGTCAGGAATGCTGAGTGTACCATCTCATGCAAAGAAAAATGGTCCCAAACACAGTGCATAGAGCATTTTGGCATGTGTGTAGGCAGAGTAGTTGGCAATAGGGGAGTACAATTGGAAAGGGGGCTGGAAAACTAATTTGGTGCCAGATCATCAAAAATCTTTGCCACAAAAAGGAATTGGTAGGTCCTTCTCTAGGTAGTAGGGATCTGTTGAGACCTTTATTTCCCCCAACTTTTTATTGAGAAAGGTGTCAAAACACAGAAACCATAGTAAATAATCACCCATATTGAACCTTTCACCTGGATTCTCCAGTTATTCACATCCTGCTGTTTTTGCTTTGTGTCTCCTTTTCTAAATATGTGTATGTGTAGTTCATATTCCTTTTTCTTTTGTTGAGCTTTGCTGCCACTTTTTGAAGTGGCAGGCATCAATGACATTTGTCCCTAAGTACTTCAGCATATATCTCCTAAGTACAAGAATGTTTACCTCCATAACTACAGTTCCATTGCCATATCTGAGAAGTTCAACGAAAGTACTATAACACTTGATTTCCTAAGTTTTTCCTTAAGAGTGTGTGTGTGTGTGTTTTGATTTGCACAGTACATTTGGCTCTTATGATGCTTAAGTCTCTTTTTCTGATACAGCCCCCTTGCCTTTGTTTATTTTTTATGACACTGATTTTTTTCCTTTTATTTTTAGTTGACACATAATGTTTGTACATATTTATGGGATATAGAGTGATATTTTGATACATATATAAAACATTAATGATCAAATCAGGGTAGTTAGCATATCTGTTACCTCAAACGTGTCATTTATTTATGTGGGAACGTTCTGTTATATCCTCTCTTCTAGATTTTTGGAAATATGCAATGAATTCTTGTTAATTATGTTCACTCTACAGGGCTATAAAGCACTAGGACTTAACTCCTGTTTAGCTGTAATTTTGTGTCCATTAACCAACCTCTCCCCATCCTCCCCTTTACCCTGCCCTTCCCAGCCTCTGACAACCACAATTCTACTTTTTACTTCTATAAGATCAACTTTTTTAGCTCCCACATATGAGTGACAACATGCAGTATTTGTCTTTCTGTGCCCAGCTTATTTCACTTAATATAATGTCTTCCAGGCTCATTCATGTTGCTCTGAATGGTTGGATCTCATTCTTCTTTATGGCTGAATAGTATTTCATTGTGTTTATATATTATGTTTTCTTTACCTATTCATCCACTATGGATGCTTGGGTTGGATCCGCATTTTGCCTATTTTAAATAGGGCTGCAATATACATGGGTGTGCAGATATCTTTCTGATACACTGATTCTTTCCTTGGGATAAATACTCAGTACTGGGATTGCTGGATCATATGCTGGTTCTGTTTTTAGTTTTGGAGACCCTCCATATTGTGTTCCATAGTGGCCATGCTGGCTTCCATTCTCACTAACAGTGCATAAGAGTTCCCCTTTTTCCACATCCTCACCAGCATTTGTTATTTTTTGTCTTTTTGATAATAGCCATTCTGACCAGGTTATGGTATCTCATTGTGGCTTTGATTTGCATTTTCCTGATGATTAGTGCTACTGAGCATTTTTTCATATACTTGTTGTCCATGTGTATATCTTGTGAAAAACATCTATTCAGATCCTTTGCCCATTTTTAAATCAGGGTATTCTTTTTTTTCCTCTGAGTTGTTTGAGTTCCTTATATAGGGATATTAGTAACTTCTCAAATAGATAGTTTACAGATATGTTCTCCCATTTTACAGGTTGTCTCTACTCTGTTGATTGCTTTCTTTGCTGACTGCAGAAGCTTTTTAGTTTGATACAGTCTCATTTGTCTGTTTTCATTTTGTTGCCTGTGTTTTTGAGGTCTTGCCTATAAAATCTTTGCCTAGACCAATGCCCAGAATCATTCCTCCTGTTTTCTTCCAGTAGTTTTATAATTTGGGGCCTTATATTTAAGGCCTTATATTAAGACTTATATTTAAGTCTTTAATTCATTTTGAATTGATTTTTTCACATGGTGAGATATTGAGGTCCAGTTTCATTCTTCTGCATATACTGTTTTCCCACCCTCATTTACTGAAGAGAGTGTCCTTTCTCCAGTTTATGTTCTTGGTGCCTTTGTCAAAAATTAGTTGGCTATAAATATGTAGTTTTATTTCTGGGTTCTGTGTTCTGTTCCATAGTCTATATGTCTGTTTTCATATTAATATCATGCTGTTTTGGGTACTATAACTTGTAGTATATTCTAAAATCAGGTAGTATGATGCCTCCAGCTTGATTCTTTTTGTTCAGTATTACTTTGGGTATTCAGCATCTTTTGTGGTTTCACACAAATTTTAATATTGTTTTTTTCTACTACTGTGAAGAATGTCATTGTTATTTTAATAGAGATTGCATTGAATCTGTAGATTGCTTTGGGTAGTACAGTCATTTTAACAATATTAATTCTTGTAATCCACGAGTATGGGATATCTTTCTATATTTTTGTGTCTTCTTCAGTTTCTTTCACCAGTGTTTTGCAGTTTTCATGGTAAAGTGGTTCAACCTACTTGATTAAATTTATTCCTAAATATTTTACTTTTTGTAACTATTGTAAATAAAATTGCTTTATTGATTTCTTTTTCAGTTAATTTGTTATTGGTGTATAGAAACATATTGATTTTTGTTTGTTGATTTTTGTATCCTGCAACTTTACTGAATTCATTTATCAATTCTAAGAGTTTTTGGTGGAATCTCATAGGTTTTTCTACATATGAAATCATATTGTCTGCAAAGAGGGACAGTTTCACTTCCTGTATTCCCAGTTTGGATGTCCTTTATTTTTTTCTCATTCTGACTACTCTGGCTAGGACTTCTAGTACTATGTTGAATAAGAGTGGTGAGAGTGAGCATCTTTGTCTTGCTCCAGTTCTTAACACTGACTATTTGATGAATCCAGGGTTTTTTTTTTTTTTTTGATGTAATGTCCTACATTCTGAATTTCTCCAATTGTTTTTCAATGAGTGTGTTCAGGTGAAGAGGTTTGGGCACGGATTCTTCATGAGGAATGCTGTACGCTGCTTTGCATCATCCCCCAGGTACCTGCCAAGGCCTTGCATGGAGACCTTGTGGGTGGGTGCGTTTGGTGCACGAGGGGCAACTGGGAAGGGGACTCTGCTGGCATTAATGGGTGGAGGCCAGGAATGCTAAATGTGCAAGGACTTATCTCAAGTGCAAATACCATTTTAGGATGTATGTTGGCTGAGCAGTTGCCTGATACTGTAAGAAGTTAATCGTGG
The DNA here is from genome assembly GCA_963574635.1 of Cheracebus regulus. NCBI lineage: Eukaryota > Metazoa > Chordata > Mammalia > Primates > Pitheciidae > Cheracebus > Cheracebus regulus. The sequence continues at coordinate 24,671 of CAUYQU010059660.1, forward strand.
TGTCTGTGAGGAGGATGGATTAGAATATGGAACAATATATGTAGAGCATAAAGAAAGAGATGAAAGGCACAAGATTGAAAGGAAGCCTATGGCAAGAGTAGCATGAGTCAAGTCCAGGTAGAGGAGATGATCTAAGATGTGGAGAACGTTTTTAGGAGAAAGGGGCAAAGTTGAGCCATTTCTGTTTATTTTTTCCTAATTAATGTGAAACAGGAAACAAAGGCTTCTGTCAAGAATGAGGACTCCCATGTAAGGTATGGAATCTTGGGTCAGCTGCCAGTCAATAAATGGATTGGCAACATGTGAGTGCCTCACAGAAGTCAGAAAATACCCAGGCAGTTCACATAGTTGTGTGATTTTCTCAGCCATGCTGGGAAAAGAAAATAAATGCTTGGCTCACCCATCATTTGCCAGTAGGCAAACATGAAGTGGCATGAGAGCACAATCTAGGCTAATGGAGAACTTGTTTGTGTTGTATGCAAATCCTCTCATTGATTTGGGGGATACTGGTGGTGGTTTTTCTTTGGGGTAACAAAGAATAGAAGCTCACTCAAACTAGACAAAATTGAGGGAAATTACTTTAAGAATCCTGGGATTAATAGGTAGAATCACAGAGGAATGTAGAAAAAGAACTCTACTAGGGCTGGACCTGCCTGGATTTGAAGGTGGAGTCCCAGCTGCTCTGGGGTCCAGCAGCATAGTGGGGTGTTTGTATAGATGTGCTCCTCCTTGGCCTAACTTGGTGACAACTTTGCAGGTCCATTTCTTCCTGTTCCTCTACCACCTGGAAAATTCTCTTTGCTTAATTTCTAGTTAATTTTCCTACAAAAGAAAAGAATTGGATTGATTCAGTTCACCTTTTTCTGCCATTCCGTAGATTTCTGGCCAGCTTATGTGTTGGCGTTTGTGGGGTCAGATGGCTATCCCAAGTCTAATCACTTGTGGCCATCGGCAGGGGTTGGGGAACATACAGTGCTATGGGTGGTGATGTCCTTTGAAGGGGGTGTGGCTGGGCAGGCACCTCTGCCACCTACACACAGCTTTCTCTCCATGCACATGGTTTCATGGTTCAACCACCAAAGTATTCCAGCTCCCTTCCACAGAGCCAGAGAGGCCCTCTTGTCTCCCAGGTTGTGGCTTCTCCTAGGCAGGAGTGCCACCTGTGAACCTCCCTTCCCCATGGAGCTGCTGGGGCTCTGCTTGCCAGCTTCGGAGTGCACAGTCTTCTTGCAATGTCCATTCTTCTCTGACTCGGTCTGATAAAGGCTCTGGAGATGGTTCTGTCTTAACCCCTGGACTGTAGAGATGACCTGTGATCATCCTTGTCCCTGTGGTATATTAGCACTCCCCCAGACATATTCACGCACTCACATGTGCCATCCCCCTTTGATAGTCAAGAACACTCAGTTCAGCACCATTGAGCTGCATACTTGCCTTGCCTCTCAGCGGCGTAAGGAATATGAAATGGCCAAGAGGTGGTCTCAGTTTCCAGTGAAGTAGCACAATTCAAGTTTGCCTGGAAGAAGTGCTGCAAGAGAGCAGAGCCCAGAATCATGGGCATGGAAAGAAAACATTTTGGAGAGTGTCTTTAGGGGCAGCTGGGTGGCACCACCTCCACCTCTACGTTCGGGTTTTTGGACCTCCGAGTCTGTGCTGCAGGAGAGCCAATCCCATCTGTCGGTGGCTGGCCAGTGTGTGGTCTCTGCCCCTGAGTCAGGGACCCATCCCAGGTCTCTGTTAATGTACCTTAGAATTTTCCTGAAGCTGTTGGCATTTTAAGAACAGTTACACTGAACTGGACTCATTTATTTTCTTTTTATAAATATATGTAATAGAGATTTTTGCTATAAAGTATCACAAAATAAGATTGTGTAATTTATTTATCTTTCAGTGTGATTATATTAATGTTCCAACTACGGTGTTTACTCCTCTGGAGTATGGTTGCTGTGGATTATCTGAAGAGAAGGCTATTGAAGTATATAAAAAAGAGAATCTAGAAGTAAGATTGTGTTTTATTACTGCCTTTAAAAATTCTCTTTTAATCAACAATTTGTCTTTGCAGTCACTTTTTATTTCATCATTTTGCAAGTTACTATAATGGTTATATTGTAGGAAATCATATTACTATTTTAGGAAAATTAGAAATTAATTTAAACCCTGTCTGTCTAGCAAACAAGAAGAATACAGTTGAGAAAGAGGGAAGTATAATCTATAAGTCAGGACATTTGAATTACAAGTAACAAAAATTGATTGAGCAAACTTATACAAGGAAGCTCAAAGTTATATTAAGATCTTTTGGGAATGCAGGGGTAGGAATGTATCAAGGCCTAGTGGTCAGTCTCATCCCATCAGCATGACTCTGAGTGGTCAGGTATGAAGTTCCAGTGTTGTCTGCCTGTGGGCTCTTCAGATTCCCAAAAGGACATCCTCTACACCCCTCTGTTGCTACCTCTCCTTTAACACCTAACCCCATCCAATTATAACCTTAAAAATATTTTCTTACATCATATTTTGCTGGGAAGTTTCATTGGCTTTTTTCTGCCCATTTTCCCAACGTAGGAGGGAGACGGAGAGATGAAAAGAGTTGGAGGGTTATTAATACTTGATATTTTAAGTAAAAGAGAATTGAAATTACAGTCCTTTCCCTTTAAGCCATTTTAATTGTATGATTTAATTTATTATTGGGAATTTCTTTAAGTCATAGAATTGATATTCCCTAGTTAAATGCCCTAAGGATTTATGAAACTCCCATTTAAATTTCTGATGCTGGAAAAATGCGTGATTAAAACTTTATAATGTTATTTTAGATGATTGTTTTTGAAATTTACATTTTAGAGAATGTTATTTTATCAGGGTTTATAATTAACTCTTAATATAAAAATAAGCTATCCTGTTTGCATTGGTCAGCTTTTGGGTCTTAGAAAATTGATAATAATTATGGATTTAACACTTAATTTTAATCCTTTTTGAAATTAATGAAAAATTAAGGTAGGAAGATGTCAGGCACATGATAGGAAGGATGTAGAAGGCTGTTCCCCAGACAATGGAGTATCTTTATAGGAAATAAATTCTCCAAGTTTTGGGGATTGCTTTAAGGTCTTTTCCCCAAGGTTTGCTGTAGATCAACTCACCTGATTTATTTTTTGCCAGGAATGAAAATGTGATGTTAGTATTTTTTTAAAGTTCCTATTATAAAGAAACAAATACATTGTACAACTGTACAAAATATTTTCTTTCTTTATATCCTTACTCTATAAGCTTTTTCTATTAACTTTTTTTACTTGTTTATAAAAAATGAAGACACAAACATACACATTAGCCTATGCCTACACAAGGTCAGAAACATCAATATCACCATCTTCTCCCACCACATCCTGTGCCAGGGGCAGTAACACACAGGGAACTGTCACCTCCTTTGATGACAGTGCCTTCTTCTGGATACCTCCTGAAGGACCTGCCTGAGGCAGTTTCACAGTTAATTTATTAAGTTGAAGGAGTACACTCTAAAATAATAATGGGATGTATAGTATAATAAATACATAAATCAGTGTCATAGTCATATTACATTTATTATCCTTATCAAGTATTATGTACTCTACATGATTATATGTGCTAGACTGTTAGGGACTGGCAGTGCAGTAGGTTTATTTATACCAGAATCACCACAAACAGTGAGTAGTGTGTTGCATGATGATGTTACAATGGCTACAGTGTTACTAGGTGGCAGGAATTTTTCAGCTCCATTTTAATGTTATGGAACCACAGTTGTATATGCTGTCGTTGTAGACCAGTATTGTTTTGCAACACATGCAATGCATGAGTAGAGATGAGAGAAAGTGTGAGTGCATTTAGGTCTATGATCTGTTTTGAGGTCTGTGTTGTGAGCTAAGAGTGCAACTTCATCCTTTGCTTGTAGCTTTCAAGTTGTCCGTGAATAGCTTTTACGTAGTAAAGGAAACACTGGTAACTGATAGCTAGGAGTATAACTGTATTGGGAAGATGGTGATAGGGGAGGGCAGGAAGGAGTTAGAGTGAGTGCTAGGGACCAGGGAAGAGAGTTAATCTTGCTGTTGCATAGAGCCAAGTCAGTAAATAAAGCCTGAAATAGAAAAGGCAGGCAGTAGCAAATAAGCATGTTATTTAGAAACATAGAGTTAAATATCCAAACGATTAAATAAAAGAGGTAAAAGTTGTGGCCTCTGGGTTCATTGAAATGGGTGGGGTCAGAGATCACTGTTTTCCGTAGCAAAGCTTTGAATATTATGTCTGTAATTGTGTGTAAGTTGATTAAAAAAACTTCAAGAGTAATGAGGGGAGCCCTAATTAGATATGAAACTTGATCATGTGGCTGCAGTACTTACAGTCATGCAGCAGTGGCACACAGATGGACAGCAAGATCAGTAGAACAGAATGTGAAACCCAGAAATGGATTCAAATGCTCATAAGAATTAGCATATGATACAGGTCATATTTTAAATCCATGGGAAAGCACAGGCCATCCATTAAAGGGTGCTGGAATAACTTTACATTATTAAGGAAAAATGTAAAGTTGAAAGTTGGATCCACACTTCACACCCACTTTGAACCAGAGGGTTAGAAATTTAAATATAGTCAAATCTTCAAAGTGCTAGAAGGAAAAAAGCACATTTGACAAAACCAGTGAAAGAGAAAAAGGAGATGGGAGAAAGTGTAAAAGGAGATGGGAGAAAGTGTGAGTGTTCACCTCCTTCCTTCATAGCAGAAGTGATAGAATGCATCAGAAATAGTAGCTTGCTGTTTTAAGAATCATGTTTAAAACCTGGTAAGAGTTTGTACCATCTCTTTTTAACCTTAGGGGTGTATTTTTAGAAAAGTATATCTTGAGATAAAGAAACATTCCTGTTTCTGATAGCTGCAGAGATTAAAAAGTTTGTATTAAAATAGGTACAAGTGGTGGGGGTTGGTGGCTCATGCCTGTAATCCCAGCATTTTGGGAGACTGAGGCAAGTGGATCACTTGAGCTCAGGAGTTCCAGACCAGCCTGGGCAACATGGCGACACCCAATCTCTACAAAAAATACAAAAATTAGCCGGGCGTGGAGATGCACACCTATAGTCCCAGCTACTTGGGGACTAAGGCAAGAGGATCACTGGAACCTGGGCAGTCAAGGCTGCAGTGAGCCATGATCGTACCACTGTACTCCAGCCTGGGCGACAAAGTGAGACCCTGTCTCAAAAAAGAAAAAAAGGGTAGAAGAGTTTCTTTCTTTTCTCTTAAAAACAAGTTAGATCTTTTTTTTTTTTTTTTGCTACAAATAACTGTATACTATGTTACCTCCTTCATAAAAATTTTAACTCTGCATGCATCAGCAATTGATGCTTTTCCCTAATATTTAAAATGGTTATTTCTGGGTGGTATTTTTAAATTTAAATCCATCCATTGTGGGTTATTGTTCAGACTACATTTCCAATTCTGTCTCCCAACATTAACTGCCCGAATATGTATGGAGTGATTCAGAGGTGCAAGACTAGGAGAACACAACCACCCTGAGCTGGAGAGAGGGCACATGGCATTTTGTTCTGGTTCTTAGAAGACTGAACAAGATTGAAGAGGCATAGAGGTACACTCAAGGCACTAGTGTGAGGGCTTGGGGACAGAAATGAGAGAGACATGATCCCTGCTCTCCCATCACTAGGTTCTGGAGCTCTAAATGGCTGGAGATATTTTACTTCCACTCCTCTTCAAGTTTGCTGGAATGTGAGCCCTGATATTGGAGTCAGTTGTTGACATCAGGATCTCAGCCTTCACCTCTGCAGCCCACACAAGGGCCTGTGCCTAGTGTGCTGCCTTGGGTTGCTGATACTCTATACATGTTTGAAAACTAAATTTTGTATGTGGATTTTTGTTTGGACTAACAGCCAAGCATGCAAAACGAAGGTCAACATATGTATGCAGCTGGCATTTCAGGAGCCTTGGCCTAGGTGCCCCAACAGATACATAAAGGTGGGGTTACTGAACTTTAAATTTCTGAAAGCTGCTATGGAGATTATTGCCTTTATAGAATTAAGGAACCTATCAAGGAATGGTTTCCATATACATTAATCCTGCCCTTTTTCTCTCTTTTATCTTCCAGATATATCATACTTTGTTCTGGCCTCTTGAATGGACAGTAGCTGGCAGAGAGAACAACACTTGTTATGCAAAGATAATCTGCAATAAATTCTACCATGTATGTAATGTCACTAGAAGCCAAAATGCTGTGATTTTTAAATGTAGCTTTTATTTTTAGTATTTGGATTTATATACATATAAATTATATGTATAAATCCATATACTAAAAGTAAATATTTATATATAAATATAAATAAATATATATTTGTGTGTGTGTGTGTGTGTGTGTGTGTGTGTGTGTGTGTGTGGAGACAGGATCTTGCCATGTTGCCCAGGTTGGTCTCCAACTCCTGGCCTCGAGTGATCCTCCTGCTTCTGCCTCCTGAGCAGCTGGGACTGCTGCATTTTTATAATCTTTCTAAAGGTAGTTTTCAGGACAATGCAGAGTGCCTCCATGTTGTCATCTAGTTAACATGTCACAGAGGCTGAGCAGTAACAGTTTGTAATTGAGCCTTTCCAGTGTCCTCTCAAAGTATACCACTGAAAGCTGCCTCTTCCCAGGGCCATCTTGATAGCTTGATAGTTTAAACTTGTTAGTTTAGAACTAGAAAATCTGTGAAAATTTTGGTCATCAAATAATAAATTGTAAGTTGTATGTGTGCATTTTATAAACAGACTGAATGTGTATCTAAAGTCTTTAAATGGAGATGTTCACGCAAAGTGAGACTTGACTTACTGAGCTAATTGCCGATGCTTTCAGTAAAGCAGTAGCCCATCATCAGAGGCTTTCCTCCTCCTGGTTACGACGGGTGAGCATCAAAATGGTTAACAGCCTTTCTCAGTAGTGTAGTTTAAAGCACAGCTTATTTATAATTTGCTTTATAAAGAATTCTGAATGTAGAAAGCAGTGTTCAGACTTGGTTCTTCTCTTGAAGAGTTTTTCATCTGTCTGGGGAGATGAAACATAAAAATAGATAAATGTGAATAGCAACAAGTGACATTTACATAAAAGTTTACTGAACAGCAGTCATGATCTTGTTTAATTCTCACATCTCTGTATTTGTCTTATTCTCAGTATAACAGAAAACAGGGTGTCCCAGGCTAGTAGCCCGTTAGCGTGTGCTCTGTTGCCTGAATGGTGAAGCCATCCAGAGCTCTAGGGCTTAGTCCCTTAGTAGTTGCACATGGGCTACAGGGCAGTGACAGGGATGGTGGTCGTAATGGCCCTGAAATGCTCCAGATTGGGCAGGTTTGCAGCTGTGCTCCTGAGGGTGGGTGCTCATGTGCTGGACTACACCCTGTTTCTTTGGGACAGAGTTATCTGAGGTCAATTTATGGCAGTTTGGGCAGCCTTTCCAAAGGGAGCAGAGAGAGACTGTATACAGTGTTACCCTCTGAAAGTGAGAGGGTGGGGTTTGATGGGAGAGCCATGGCTGAAGCAGGAGTTGCAGCTGTCATGCTAGTTCTGACCTCCTCATGGGGGTGTGGGCTGCACCTCTGTAGTTGTCAGCCCCGTTTCCCATCGCTGACCCCTCTGCGCTGTCCCACGCTACCCCTCTGGACCTGACCCAGGACCCCAGGCCACACTCTGGGCCTTGCTCTCTAACCATGGGGCACGTTCCCCTTCCCTTTACCCTGGCCACATGCCTGTTTCTTGAGTAGCACCCTCAAACTTACAAAACAGAAATATGCTAGACTCTAGTTCTAGGGTCAGAATTGTGAATGAGACTTCCTTCATCAGGACCTTCATTTTCAGTTATCAGTGGAAATTCTCACTAAGTGTCCTTACTTTTCTCTGAGCCACTCTCCTTTTCTGCTTGCTGAGCAATGCACCACCTCAGGTTTCAATGCAGTAGTCTTCTGTGGGCCCTGGGAACTCACTCAGAAGCCCCAGCCCAGGCAACCTCTGCCTGCCTCCCCTCTGGAGTGCCCGCCAGCAGATGTAGATGAGTGTGGCTGCTCTGAGCTGTTGCCTCCTCCAGAAGCTCAGTGGACAAGGATTTTTCCTGACCCTGGCCTCCGTTGCCCTTTTGTAGTGTTTCTCTTCATCTCTTGTATGCTTTTACTGTTGAATATCACAATGAAGAATAGTCTGAGGAAGGAACATTGACAAATGGACAGCCTAGAATGCACTCTTACCGTGGAAAGTGACTGCACATCTTGCTTCCCGTCTTGGTGGGTCTGCTCATTGCCTGCATCCTGTATCTCTCAGCACACAGTCCTGGGTGACTCATTTGTCTCCACTTGATGTTGGGAGCAGGGTACCTTGCTTCCTGGGCCAGCAACCTCTAATTTCCAGTAAAACCTGCTGCCTTAGAGTTATTCCAGTGTTGGACTTTAATTCAGATTTGTTATGTTGTTGTTGAGCACTGTCTCAGCATAATTTGGAAATTTACATCATACTAATGAACTCCTTCATGCAGTGGGTAAATTGCTTGTTCTAGTAAATTTGAGTGCAAATTAACTCTGGATATGCATTTACAGGCTCATTTAACAGATTCTTACAGTGGCTCACAGTTTCATGGTAATGTTCTCTGCTCACTTGACATTGAAGTTCTTTTTCTGTAGTAGATGCTGTATATTTTAACTGTGAACTTGCAGTGAATGGATTCGTATTCAGACCATTAACCTACTGGGATTCTCTTTGTTTTGTTTCTCTATTAAAGGATCGGGTGATAGGGTTTCATATTTTTGGACCAAATGCCGGTGAGGTTACCCAAGGATTTGCAGCTGCAATGAAATGTGGGCTCACAAAACAGCTACTTGATGACACCATTGGAATTCACCCCACATGTGGGGAGGTAGGAAACAAGATGTTTTCAAAATTGGCTTCAGTTGATATAGTTTGAAAAACTATTGTAAAGCACTTGTCAGAAAGACGTCATATTAGTAACTGATTTGTATATTTTATTTTTAATTTATTTTATTTTACTTTTTTGAGACAGAGTCTCACTCTGTTACCCAGGCTGGAGTGCAGTGGTATGATCTTGGCTCACTGCAGCCTCCACCTCCTGGGTTCAAGTGATTCTCCTGCCTCAGTCTTCTGAGAAGCTGGGACTGCAGGTGTACACCACCATGCCTGGCTAATTTTTGTATTTTTAGTAGAGACAGGGTTTCACCGTGTTGGCCAGGCTGGTCTCAAACTCCTGACCTCAAGTGATCCACCCGTCTTGGCCCCTCAAAGTGATGGGATCACAGGCATGAGCCACCGTGCCTGGCCAGATTTGTATATTTTAAAGAATAGCTTAAATGTAATATTCAGAATGTGTTTTCTTAAAGCAGTGCTAACATCTAAATATGTATTTGTTTTCTTCCTCTTGAACAGGTGTTCACGACTTTGGAAATCACAAAATCCTCGGGACTAGACATCACTCAGAAAGGCTGCTGAGGCTAGGTCTGCTGCTGTTTAGTTTTCTTTGTCATATTCTCATTTCTCTCAAAGATAAGAATGTTCTTAGAAAAAATTTGCCTGTGCTCATGACAGCTGCTTTGTTACTCAGAGACCAGTACAGGGCTCTCCTATGACACTGAGATGAGAAAGTAGACAAGGAGACAGGACAGCAGCAGGCATCTGCCTTGTGGTCTCGCTGAGTGCGAGCAGAAGTGGGACTGCTTCCTTGAAGCCTTAGCTCGGAGCCCTGTTATGAGGTGAGCCAAGGCTGACCCTCGCAAGCGAGGACTGAGCTTTCCTCGGAAAGACCTTTGAGTAGCACTGTTCACCTAAGTTAGCTTTTCTGGTTGCCGGTTATCCCTTTTGCTTTGTTGTTTCTATGAAAATGTATTTTCAGTTATGAAACTCTATAAAGTGGTGGTTTTCTAGCGTGTGGGTCTAGAAGTCACACATGCTCTCTGGTGAACAGTGTCTGTGGGCTGCATTTGGGTAGCTGTCTTTAGAGGACCATTTGTATTAGCAGGAAGCTGTACACATTGTGTCGGGTTAGTCATCTCTTTTCTTTTTTGAGTCACATTTAACCTACTGTCAAAACCCTGGCTCATGCTTCACTCTCACACTTATTACTTGGTGGTAATAACCTTGAAGCTATTCTCCCCTAATTAATATTTCTACACTGAGCAAAATATCTCATGTAAGATAAAAGTACTTGAATTTCTCTTTCATGTTGATCTTAATAATATTTCCAAAAGTTTTTAATACTATATGATGTGAAATCTAATTTAAAACTGTGAAATAATTCCATCACATCCTGTTTAATAATGGTCAAGTTCCATAAATGAATATAAGTAATACTAAGTGGTTGCATTGGAATTTACAAACATGTCAGCATCTCAGAGGTTCTTGAAGATGGAGGCCTATCCAAGGTACCTATGGAAAACCTCTATTTTCTTGATTATGCCTAAAAGAGCCAATGCAAGGCTCTTTTAGACCACTTGTTCTTATGAGCCACACTAACTGTTTAGCTTAAAATTGGATAGGCTGGAGTCAGAATTTCTAGCTGTTTGTCTTAAAAGACAAATATTAAGCCGACATTTAGGGACGCTGTTTGTAGACAGACATTTTGCTACCCTCTCTGGAGGCAGGGAGTGGAGCAGCGGGGGCGTGGGGCTGGGAACCCAGAGAAAACTGATGTAGAACCTAGTATGGGAGTAGCTTTTTTATTTGGGAGAAAAAAATACAAACGTGTCTAAAAGGTAAGGTATGGTGTGGTAATTGCAATCCATGTGGCAGAAACAGTGCAGCAGAAACAGTGCAGCAGGAAGCAGCGGGAGATGTTATTAATTTCTATTGGCTGTGGGGCAGGGGTAGGGTAATTGAACAGAGTTTAATGAAAGTAGCCATATTTGAGCTGAATTGCAGGGGATAAAAGGATTTTAAAGACTAGAAGCAATATGGAGAGGGTGTGAATAATGCTTTCAACAGATTTGATTTAAATACTTGATGCAATATATTTTTAATAATTTTGTTACTATATTGCTGAGTGCCACACACACACAGAGCCAGCTTTTTCAGAATCCCAAATGAAGCAAACCCAAGAACGCTGGAAGCCTTCAGCTCCTACTTTGCACAGAGAATGGGGCAAAGAAATGAAATCTTAGGCTTGCACAGGTGGAATTTCTAATAGGAAACCTTTGTGTAAAGCTGGAAGCCCAATGGGCTGTACCCCAGTGGAAAGTTGAGTGGAAAACAGACTGCCTCACAGAGAGAGGCAGCAGAGAAGCCTGTCTTCTCACTGATGTGGGTGGAAAGAAGCAATCCATCTTAAGCATTTGTAACCACTGTCCAGGTTACAGACCATTGGAATGGCTAATTATCTTTCTTTCCCAAGGAAGTGAGGATGCTTACATACAAACCTATCTGTGTTGGCTTCCTGTCACCCTTTTATTTTCTTCTCTTTTTGTCTCTTCCTCTTCTACTTTTTTCCTCTCCTGGCATAAATATGGTACCTATATATTGGTGAGAGGAATTTTACCTGGAAGATAAAACTAGTATGCATCTAATAACGTAAAGATGTATATAGATCTGCAAGGAAAAATTGATACCCTCCATTATACATATTTCAGTAATTTATTAGGTTAAACACAAAAAAAAATCAATAAAGGTATATTTTTGAATAGCAGAATTAACAAGCCAACTCATAAAGATTGCACCCAATATGAAAACATACTCATTTCAAGCATGCATGGAATATTTATGGAGTTTGCCTCGTGCTAGGCCATAAAGGCTAGGCTTAAGAAATTTCAAAAGGCTAGTGTCATATAGGCACCACGGACAAGAGGATGTCAACTGTGGGGCTAACTGGGAATCTAAAGACTGTAAACTCCATATAGCATGATGGAAAGTAGAGGGAGGAGTTGGTGTGAGGGAAGTGAGAGGTTAGTGGGAGAATAAGCTGAAGAGTTGGTAGAACCAGGAGCTACTTCACAGGAAGCAGAGAGCTATAGGAAGATCCTAGGCCTTGAAGAATGATAAACGAGAATGCCTGGTCTCTTGATTTACTAGATGTGTGATAGAATAAATTGCTGAACTTTTTCTGTTCTTTGTGTATTAAGTATGGACAGTATTGCCTGTCTCACAGACTTAATAAGAATTGAGCAATATTTATTAAGTTGTTAATGTAGCACACTGGATGGAGATTTTTGGCTTCTGTGATGATAACTAGGGTCCCATTAAGGAAATCTCTTGCAGACACTCAACAGTACAGCCAGTAGGCAGGCAGACAGGAGGAAGGTGGACAAATTGCTGCTCTTGCAGACTTTCACTATGGAAGGCAGCCTCCCAGTTGGCTCCCAGGTTGGATCTCCACCAATGGGAAATCACACCTTTGTATAGTCCCCACCTTGTTACACCAGGGGTGATCTGTGTGGCCAGTAGCATATGGCAGGAGTGATGGTAAGTCCCTGCCAAGATTAGGTCATGAAGAGATTGCAGTTTAAGTTTTGATCACCCTCATGCACTCTCTCGGGTCCCTTGTTTTGGGAGAAGGCAGCTGTCATGTTTTGATGACACTCAGGACACCCATGGAGAAGTCCATATGGTGAAGAACTGAAGTCTCTAACCAATAGTCAGCAAGAAACTGAGGTCTGCCAATGTCCGCATGAATGAGCTTGGAATGAATATTACTCCAGCCAAGCCATCCCTGAGCCAGTAGCTTGACAGTAACCTTTTGAGAGACTTTGAACCAGAACCATTCAGTTGGCCACTCCAGATTCCTGACCCTTAGAAACTGTGAGAGAATAAATATTTGCAATTTAACCTGCTAATTTTCAGAGTAATTTGTTCCATAACAATATATATAGCTAATACATTCACCAAGAAAAACTAAAACCTGTACAGATCTGATCAGGTAAATAAAATGTCTTGGGCGACTTTCTTCCAAGGACAGATGAGAGAAACCTCATATTGATTCTAAAAAAAAAAAAGGGATTAGAACACAGACTTAACACTGAACTTTCCTCATAATTGCAAACAAGGAAACCCCAAGCAGGGAATTCCATGGGATCTACTGGAGTGCCCTCTGAGTTGGTGGTCCTGAGCTGTGGCTGTGACAGGTTCCTGCTAAACTTCCTTAAAGCATCTTGGTCAAAGCTTGCAGCAAAGATTACTAGGTAAGCTTGTTCATCAAACAAAGCTGTGTTTATTAAGCTTAGCAAGGAAGAGCTTGACCTTGACAGAGTCAAGACTCAGTACCATTGCAAATGGGAGTTAGGAGAGGGTACTTAGTAAGGCTAGGGTTAGTCAGAGGGTAGTTATAAGACAGAGATTAGTAAACGGGTCTTGGCAGCAGTTGGTCAGAATTTGAAAACTAGTTGCTGGAATGGTGTGTCAGTCTTATTTTTAGAATTGGGGGTATATGAGGCCATATTGAGTTTCTGTTACTGTAGTCTTGAAACGTGGATCTGAATGAGCTAGTGTTAAAAGATTTTGAACTTAATTTGTTGTACAACATGGTTTGGCATGCTTCATCTGTTTTTGAGTAATAGTACACTTGTTAAGTTGTTGATTTTATTTTCCAGTGGAGAACCATCCAATGCTTCTAAGCAGGGAATGACAATGAGACCTGTTAGGCTTTTATTGCAAAAGATTATTAAATATTTATTGACACTTGTTTCCAGCCATGCTGGAATTACAGTGACTATACTCACTTTTCCTCCATAAGCAAACTGGAGGAGATAAGAAATGACTGCACCCAGACATGGAACAACAAACTGCAAGACTGTGATCCCAGAGAGAAGGGAAATGAATGAGGTGATCCCTACGGTTGCCTCAACTTTTTGCATGAAACAAAGGGAGAACCCAGACAACCTGATGGCCTTTAAGAGTTATGATGGACATCAGAGTTTAGGGAGGTTCAGACAGCTGAAAGTTGTAGGTGAGACACAGATTGGAGCTGTGGAGAAAAGAGCTCCAGAAATCTGCAACAAAAGAGTCCCCTTGAGTCTTTGCTGAGGACTTAACCACACATCCTTAGAATAAAGTTCTAGAAGGTTGGTCAAAAAGTGACAGGAAGTTGTAAGTTGAATAATTACTGGAGGTCTCAGAAAGTGTAGAAAAGTTCAAGCTCTGACCACCACAGAGGATTCTTCAATGATCCCTCCAGGAATTTTGTGGAGACCTCATAAGGGGTCATGTCTTAATAGTAGGATTTTTCTGGAGTGAAGGCTATCTGTCCTAGATAAAATTGAAAAATAGGACTAGATGAAACCAAAATGATTCAAAAGTAACGACCTGCAAGAGAAAGCGTAACACTCTTTAAAAGATGTGACCCATAGCCAGAAGAAAAACCAGTGAGTAGAAACAGACCTAGAAGTGACAGATATGATGAAATGAACAGGGATGTTAAAGCCATTATTATAACTATGTACAAGTATCTAAAGGAAACATAAACATAATGAGAGAAATGGAAGATGTTAAGAAGAACCAAATCAAACTTGCTGAGATGAAAAATTACCATCTCTTTCAGGGGCCCCATGAGGCATTAGCTAGTTTGGTACTTTGCTGAAAGGACTCATAACTCAACATAAAGTTATACTCATGACTGTGTGTTATTACAGCAATGAGTTAAGTGCAGGAACAGCAAAAACAACCACAAAAAACAGGCAATGGTTAAGTCACACACAGACTTCTAAGACCTCCGTGTCTCTTTGAAAGGCATACAGGTGTGGTTTTCTCTTTAGCTGTGAACTAAAAGATACATGTGATATATCTCCACCCAGGGAAGCTCACTCAAGTCCTGGAGTTCAGAGTTCTTGACTGGTCACATAGCTATGTGAGCAGCATGGTGTGGATGCCAGACCAGGTACCAGATGCACTTCCTGAATCTTCACGTTTACTTTAAACACCAATAAGCTGGTTCATCTTGACCCACCACTTTGGGCCTTTATAATAAGAATATCATTAAATAGTAACTATGTGATGTTCCAGGAGTTTAGTTTTCAGGACTTGGCCAAAGATCCTTGTCCTTGCTACAGGGATAAGCAAGAATGGAGTAACACAAGCCTATTGCATTATTTCCTGCCCATACCCAAAACTAATATTCACTGGATAGGATCAGCAGCAGGTTATACAGTGTAGAAGAAAAACATGAGTGAAGAAAACATAGTTTGTACATAGCAGTAGAAACCATCCAAAATGAAGGACAGAAGGAAGAGACTAGAAAGTGAAAACACAGAGTCAGTGAGCTCTGAAACAGTGTCAGATGGTTTAACATATATAATTAAGGTCCCAGAAAGGGGAAGCAGGAGAGCATCAGAACAATATTTTGGGAAATAATGGAAAAATTTTTTTACAAATTTGATGAAAACTTATAAAACCCACAGATCTGAGCCCTGTAAACATAACACATCACGCATGCTAAAGGCCTATCTACCTCAGTACATTTTACCCAGCCCATCATGTCTGGCTTTCAACAAAAAATTATGTCTCAGACCTGTATGTCTCAGATTGAATTGTTTGTCTCAAGCTCAGGCATAACTCATGTTAGACTCAGGAAAATGACGCCTACTCAGTGAGCATTGTCTATATTCTTAAGCAGTCATAACCCCTGTTCAATAGAGTCCTCAGGGGAAAGACTGATACCTTGTGCAATGCATGGGCTTCTCAACTGGTTGTTCATGTGGAGAAGGAGTAGTTAGCTGTGTGACATGCTAAGATCACACTCCTAAAAGCAGGTATTTTAGTAGGACACTACAAGATGTCTTTCCAACTACTGCTGCCTATGCCAAGGAGTTAATTTCACAGTTGCCATGTGGAAGACCCTGAACTCTAATGATACTGATTTGAGATTATTTAGGGGAAGATGCTTTTTAAGTATGAGCAGAATGAAGAGGACCCCATCCCTGAAGTGTATTCAGTAACCACTCTGAAGAGGGAGGGACAGAGGGAAGGTAAGAAAGAGGGAAGGAGAGAGAGAAGGAAAAAAGGAGGTGGGAGGAAAGGAGAGAAAAAAAGGAAGGGAGGAAAGGAAGGGGAGGAAAGGGAGGTGGGAAGAAGGGAGAGAAAGGAAGGGAGGAAAGGGAGGTGGGAAGAAGGGAGCAGAGAAAGGAAAGGAGGGGGAGGAAGGAGAGAATGGAAGGGAAAGAGGGAATGGGGAAGGAAGGAAGGCAGGAAGAGAAAGGAAGGCGGGAAGGGAGGAAGGAAGAGAAAGGAAGACGGGAAGGAAGGAAGGAGGGAGGTACCCAAAAACTGACAAAGATTTTGAGAGAAGATAACTGTAGATCAATACAACATATGAAAGTCAACTCAAATGTTCCTAAAAATTCTATCTTCAATCAACAAATTATACACTGGATAATACATCATGACCAAGTTTATATCCCAGGAGTACATTGAAATAATATTAGAAATAAAAGGAAGAAAGCAATATAGTCATCTTGATAGATTTAGAAGACAAAATTTGTTTTTTTATTTTTTTATTATGTTCACTTATTCTCAAGTTTGCATTTATGATATAAATTCGAAGCTAACTAGGACTAGAAGGAAACATCCTCAAACAAATAAATGAGGTCTACAGAAAAAGTACAACTTACATTATACTTGATGGACTAAGATGACTGAGCACAGGCAAGGATGCTGACTTTTATCATTTTTTATTTAACATTGTAAGGGAGGTCCCAGTCAGTTAAGTGGTGCAGGAAATATAAATTAAAAGCACACAAATTTGAAAGGGGACCTAAATGTCCTTATTTGCAGAAGACATGATTGTGTACATAGAAAATCCTAAGAAATCTGCTAGAAATAACTACTAGAACTTCCAAATGAATATAAATGTTGAAGAATACAAAGTTAATACATAAAATCAATTGTATTTCTAAGAACTAACAACAAACCATATTGAATTGAAAATAGAATTACAATATCATGTACAACAGCATATAAATATGAAATACTTAGGAAAAATTTAACAAAATATGTGCAAGATCTTTATATGACAAACTATAAAACAATTGCTGAGAAATTTTAGAATGAAATAAATAGAAAGATATACCATATTTATGGATTGGAAGAGTCTATATTATTAAGATATTTCTTTCTCCTCAAATTGATTTTTGGATTCCATGCAACCCCAGTGAAAAATCCCAGCATGTTTGTAGAAATCTGAGTTAATAATAATTATTATTTTTTTGAGACCAAGTCTTACTCTGTCACCCAGGCTAGAGTGCAGTGGCACCATCTCAGTTTACTGCAACCTCTGCCTCCCAGGTTCAAGCGATTCTCCTGCCTCAACCTCCCGAGCAGCTGAGACTATGGGTGCATGCCACCATGCCTGGCTATTTTTTTAAATTTTTCATACAGACAAGGTTTCACCACATTGGCCAGGCTGGTCTTGAACTCCTGACCTCAGGTAATCCACCCGCCTTGGCCTCCCAAAGTGCTATTACAGGGGTAAGCCACTGTGCCTGGCCAGTTTTCTTTAGGCAGTTATAAAATGCGGTCCCACTTCCTTTTGGCTTTCATGGCTTCTAATGAGAAATCTGCTGTAATTTGAATTGTCCCTTTATAAGTAAGTGTTGCTTTTCTCTGGTGGCTTTCAAGACTATGTCTTTTATTTGTAGCAGTTTTATCATGATGTGTTTAGACATAGATTTCTTTGGGTTTATCCTGTTTAGGGTTCACTGAGTTTCTTGGATCCTTAGATTTATGTATGTGTCAAAATTGGGATATTTTCAGCCATTAGTTCTTCAAATATATTTTTATACCTGCACCCTTTCTTTTATTCTGGGACTTTGATGACACAAAGGCTAGACATTATTGTCCCACAGTTCCCTGAGACTCAATTAAGTTTAATTTTTTTCCTTCCAGTTGTTTAGATTGGATAATTTCTATTGATCTGTCTTCAAGTTCATAGTAATCTGTCATCTCTATTCTGCTATTGAGTCTGATGCTTTTTAAAATATTGGTTATTGCATTTTTCAGTTCTAAATTTTCCATTTTGTTGTTACTTATATCTTGTTTTTTTCCTGAGTCTTTCTATTATTGTATTCATTTCAGGAATATTTTCTATTACTGGTAGGGACATTTTTATAAGAACCATTTGCATATTTTCATCAATTAATTTCACATCTGTATCATCTCAGTGCTAGTGTATATTGATTGTCCTTTCTTATACAAATGGAGATTGTCTTGGTTTTGCATATGCTGTTGTTTTGTATTATATTCCAGACATTTTGGATATTATAAGTCTCTTGGTCTTGTTTACATCTTACAGCAAAGGTTAACATTTTTGTTTTACCAGGCAATTGACCTGATTGGGTTCAAGCTGCAAGTTCCTGTTAGCTTTGTGTGGGATTGGTTTCGATATCAGTTCCATTTTCAAAATGTTCTGCCACCCAATGTTCTCTCTGTAACTTGAAATATCCCACAATTCAGTTCTCAAAGCCTGTAGTGTGCTGTTGAGGGTCATATTCATAAGTGTGTAGCTTTGAGTGAGATTAGTGATTTATAAACAACTTTGTGGGATTGCATTCCCAAGTTCCATCCTGTGTGCAATCTCAATAATACTTTCTAGTTCCCTGGGACTCTATTTTTTTGTTTTTCTAGCCCCAAGGCTAGGATTTTATTCACCTCTGTCTGCCACACACTTTATGCAACTCTGTACATCAAGGGCCCAGTAGCAGGAGGACAGAGAGGAAAAAACGGTGTTGTCCTATATTCCAGAGATAAGGTTCCCCTCAGAGTTTTAGGTCCCTGCCATCATTGCTACCAATCTCATTGCCATGGAATTGCTTGGGAGCTGAGCATGAGCAGAGAAAAGAAAAAAACAAAACAGAATTTCTCCCACTCTCTCTGAGCAGGAGGCCCTTTTCCCTTAGCTCAAGTCTATAGTAGAAAGGCTTCAACTAGAGCTCCCTGTCCTTGCCAATATCCAGTTCAGAGTTTCAGACTGCACCAAGCAGCCATTCTTCTGTGTCTCCTCATCTCCTCAGAGCTCCCTATTCCCTGAGACACAGCCATATTGAAATTAGGCCAGTTATTAACCCTACAGTGGCCTCTAAGTGTTTAAGGGAAAGGAGAGGAAGAGTTCTACATCTCTCACTTTAAATCAAAAGCTGGAAATGATTAGGCTTAGTGAGGAAGGCATGTCAAAAGCTGAGATAGGCTGAGAGCTAGGCCTCTTGTGCCAAAGAGATAGCCAAATTGTGAGTACAAAGGAAAAGTTTGTGAAGGAAGTTAAAAATGCTACACAAGTGAACATGTGAATGGTTCACTGTAAGTGAAATAACCTGATTGACGATATGGAGAAAGTTTTAGTGGTCTGGATAGAATATCAAGCCAGCCACAACATTCCCTCAAACCAAGCCTAATCTAGAGCAAGGCCCAAACTCTTTAATTCTGTGAAGACTAAGAAAGGTGAGGAAGATGCAGAAGAAAGATTTTAAGCCAGCAGAGGTTGGTTCATGAGGTTTAAGTAAAGAGGATGTCTCCGTAACATAAAAGCGCAAGGTGAAGCAGCAAGTGCTGATGGACAAGCTGCAACAAGTTATCCAGAAGATCTAGCCAAGATTATTAATGAAGGTGGTAAACAGCAGATTTTCAATGTAGACAAAACAGTCTTATATTGAGAGAAGATGCCATCTAGGACTTTCACAGCAAGAGAGGAGAAGCTAATGCCTGGCCTCAAAGCTTCAAAGAGACAGGTTGACTTGTTAATACAGCTGGTGACTTTAAGTTGAAGTCAGTGCTCATTTACCATTCTGAAAATCCTAGGGCCCTTAAAAATTATGCTACACATACTCTGCCAGTACTCTAGAAATATAATAATAAAGCCCAGATGCCAGCATATCTGTTTACAACATTATTTTAAGCCCACTGCTGAGCCCTACTGCTCAGGAGAAAAAACTACTTTCAAAATATTATTGGTCATTGAGGCCAGGTGCAGTGGCTCACACCCGTAATCCCCACATTTTGGGATGCCAAGGTGGGAGGATCATCTGAGATCAGGAGTTTTAGACCAGCCTGGCCAACAATGGTGAAACCCTGTCTCTACTGAAAATACAAAAATTAGCTGGATGTGGTAGTGAGCACTTATAGTCCCAGCTACTCAGAAGGTTGAGGCAGGAGAATCACTGGAACCTGGGAGGCAGTAAGCCAATATCATGCCACTGCACTCCAACCTGGGTGACAGAATGAGACTCTGTCTCAGAGGAAAAAAAAAAAAATTACTGCTCATTCACAATGCACCTGGCCACCCAAAAGCTCTCCTGGAGATGTACAAGGAGATGAATGTTATTTTCATGTCTGCTAACACAACATCCATGGATCCCATGGATCAAGGAGTAATTTTGAATTTCAAATCTTACTATTTCAGAAACACATTTAATAAGGTTATAGCTGCCATAGATAGCGATCTCTCTGGTGGATCTGAAAAAAGTATATTGAAAGCTTTCTGAAAAGGATTCACCATTCTGACACCATTAATAACATTTATGATTCATGGGAGGAGATCAGAGTAAACATTAACAGGAGTTTAGAAGAAGTTGATGCCAACCTTCATGAATGACTCAGAAGGATTCAACACTTGAGTGGAGGAAGTCACTGCAGATATGGTAGAAACAGTAAGAGAACTAGAATTAGAAGTGGAGCCTGAAGATGTGACTGAATTGCTGCAATCTCATGATCAATTTTGAATGAAGGAAGAATTGCTTCTTATGCATGAACAAAGATGTGATTTCTTGAGATAGAATCTACTCCTGGTGCAGATGCTGTGAACATTTTTGAAATAACAGTAGGACTTAGAATAGGATTATAAACTTAGTTGATAAAGCAGCAGGAGAGTTTGAGAGGATTGACACCAATTTTGAAAGAAATTCTACTATGGGTAAAATGCTATCAAACAGCATCACATGCTACAGAGAAACCTTTTGTGAAAGAGTCAGTCGATGTGACAACTTTCATTGTCTTGTTTTAAGAAATTGCCACAGCTACCCCAGTCTTTAGCAGCCACCACCCTATCAGTCAGCAGCCATCAACATGGAGGTAGGTAAGACCCTCCATCAGCAGATTGTGACTTGCTGAAGTCTCAGATAATTATTAGCATTTTTTAGCAAGAAAGTATTTTTAATTATGTACATTGTTTTTTAGGCATAACACTTAATAGACTACAGTATAGTATAAACATTACTTTTATATGCATCAAGAAACCAAAAAAAAAATCATGTGACTCCCTTTATTGTGATACTTGCTTTATTGTAGTGGTCTGGAACCAAGTCCCCAGTGTTTCTAAGTTATGTTTGTAACTTCTAGAAGAAAACATAGGAGAAAACCTTCGTGATCTTAGTGTAGACAAAGATGTATTAGATAACATACAAAAATTATGAACTATAGAATAAAATAATGATAAATTGTACTCGTGTTTGTGTCCCAACAATGGCTGAATAAACAAGGGTGATTTCCTAACACCACAGCATGGGACTAGCTAAGGCTGTCAAGGGTCTTAAATGAACTCACTGACTTATAGCTTAAAGAAGTCACATATATATACCATCTTATAAAATCATCACAAGGCTCAGTTCTGCATAGAGAATTATGTATGGTCTTCACCCTCAAAGAGTTTATAATTGACTGGGAATACCAGGTACAGATTATTTTTGTCATTTACAGGGAAGGGAATGAATATTGAATTCTGCAGTAAACCGGAGTCACGCTTGGTTTATACATTCATCTAACCATCTCAACAACACTGCAAAATACAGTTGAGGAAACTGTGTCCACAGGGAGAGTGGCCCTCTTGTGGAGTCATGTTTCACACCTCAGCCTGTTGATTCCTTTTACACTTTATCAAGGCAGCAGAAAATAATGTTAATAAATTCATAGGTAGGACTCAGTTTATATTTCATGTGATCAGAACATTTTACCATTTTTGGAGGGGTTTAATTTGTCTGCCATGTTTTGTTCATTAAAATTGCCATAAAAAATAAACACTAAGTTTGAAAGGCATACATATTTAAAGGCAGAGACCTGTCCTCTACCGATGGAAGTCTCAGAGTAATCAAAGACCTTGCTGTGGGTTTTACAGCTGTTCAGAAAAAGCCCTCAGGCATAACTTCTCTGCTGTCTGTTCTGGTCTTGATCGTCGATGTAAAGAGCCAGGACTCGAGTAATTGCCCAGCTTGGACAGATGTCCCGGAATGCACCTCTGGCTTATTGGGAGAATAGGGGTTTGCCCCATCTACTTCTAGTCACTTAATGCTGCAGGTTGCTGTTATATCTGTCTGCTTCTCCTGGAACTCTCAGACCTCATATCGCTTCCCTGCTGCCCTCTGCATGGCTCTCTGGGCCACCTAGCCACTCTCTTCATAGCCAGACATCTCTTTTGCCTCAGTGCTAGGATGCATATTTTCATATTTTGATTTCTAGGAAGTTAAGCCATTTTTCATTTATGTTTTAAGTGGGGGAAGAAAATCCTCAAGAAACAAATGAAAACACCTCAACTAAGTTTTATCTGTTTGGGGCTTCAGCCGGAAGAACTTGTTTTAACATTTCTCACAGGTCTGTTAGAGACTGATTTCCTCAGCTTTATCTATCTGTAAATGCCTTTATTTCATTTTTGAAGGCTATTTCTGCTGGATAGAGAAGTCTAATTTGACTTTTCCCCCCTTTCAGCACTTTAGGGATGCAGTTCCTTCATCTTCTTGTTCTGTTGTTACTGATGAGATATCATCTGTCACCATTATTGTTTTCCTCTTATGTAATGTATCTTTTTCATATTCTCTGCCTGCTCTTAAAGAGTTTTCATTATTTTTAATTTTCAGCAGTTTGGCTCTTATGTATGTATAGATATTTTTCTTTGTATTCATCCTGCTTGAGCTTTACTGAGCTTTTGGATTTGTAGGTTGCTGTCTTATGCCAAGTTTGGAAAATTCTCAGCTGTTAGCTCTTCAAATGTTTCTTCTGTCCATACTGTCTCTCCTAGAATTCCAGTTGCAGATATGTTAAACTTCTTACCGTCCTACTTGTCTCAGATTTTCCGTATTTTCCTCTTCATAGTTCTTTTTGGATAATTATAATTCAGTTTGGATATATTGGCCTGTCTTCAGGTTCACTGATTATTTCTTCTGCTACATCTAATCTTATGTTAAAACTATTAAGAGAATTCTTCATTTATGAATTGTATGTTTCGTTTCTAGCATTTCTGTAGGTTCTTTGTAATATTTTCATTTACCTGCTCAAATTCCCCCTCTATTCTTGCATAACATCTACCTTTTCCTTTAGACTATTTAACATATTTATCCGAGTTCTATAGCCTCTGTCTGTTACCAACACCTTGGTCATCCTTGCCTTCTTTTATTGAACAGTTATCTCTTGTTGAAGGGTTAGATGTTCTTTTTTTTTTTTTTTTTTTTTCATTTCTCCTAAGTTTGCACGTTCAGGCATTATGTATGAAAGGACAGGCTGAAGAAAATGCAGGCTCTGCCCTCCACAGGTAAGGGAGAGGAGAGCCATCCAGGGTCCTGGGGTTGGCTGCCCATTGAACAGCATGAAGCCCAGTGCTCAGGGTGTTAGTGATTTTCACTGCCTGAAGTAGAGGCTGAAAAAATAACATTTACCCCCAGAAAAGAGTGTTTCTCCTTTTCTGCCCACGTGTTAGTGTGGGTGGCTCAGTCCATCCAAATGTAACCAAGCTAGGCTGGGCTTTTTTTGCAGTTCTAGTCAGACTCTTCTCCGTAAACCTCACATGTCTTGGAGGTGTGATCAGGACTGACCCATCGACAGGACTTAGGATCTCAGCACTGGAAAGACTCCAACCATCTTCATGCTTTCCAGCCTATACCCTGCATCTGACCATAGGAGACCTTTCTCTGCCTTAACGATAGCCCTGGGCCCTGGGGACAGCTCAGGCATTCTTGTTGCTCTCCAGTGCTGCCTCTGGGGTCCCCTTTCACCATGTGGCATGCCTCCAGCCTTCACTGCATTAAGGGATACCTCTGTTCTGTTCTGCCCTGTGTGTGGGTGGAGAACCAGGGTGAGTGGGTGCTGACCTGCCCTGGCTGGGGCTCCTGGGCCTTCAAATCCACACACCCACTCTTGTGTGGTCTGCTGTGAGTGTGGCCGGTTTCTCCTTCCCATCCACAGTGGGCTCCTCCACCTCCAGCACTTTACCTGGAAGAAAGCAGCTTCCAGCCTCCTTCTTCTGAGCAGGCTTGTTGCTTTCTGGGATTTATTTTAGTCTGCCTTGTTTTTGCTTTTGTTTTTGTTTGCATTCTCAGCTCTCTGGTGGGTTAAAAACAAACAATCATTTTGTCACTTAAGCAGATTGTTTGTCTCATTAAGGCAGGATTGGGGATTTCCTGTGACTTCCTCCATTCAGCAAATGTTTCCTTGCCAGAAATATCATGTTTCACATAAATTGCTCTTACAGAGCCCTGAGTTTCATAGTAGAATCCTAGCCCTTTGGTTTGCAGCTGTGTGTCAGTGGCCATCCTCTCACTCCTGAGTCCTGTCACCTTTTCTGAGAAGCCCCGGCAGTGAGAGTCACTAACACCCTGAGTGCTGGGCTTCACCCTGTTCAGTGGGCAGCCGACCCCAGGGGCCTGGTTAGCCCTCCCATACCTTACCTGTGGAGGGCAGAGCTTGCATTTTCTTATCATGGGAAATAGCAGAATGGCTCACACTAGTCCATGTGTTCCGTGGTAAAATACCAGGAAAACTGCTTTTAAAATCAACAACAACAATAGCACTGATATATTGAACTCTGTGCCAGGCACATTTTCTATGGATCTCATTTAACCTGCACTGTAGCTCTCTTAGGCAGGTGCTGTATTTAATTGTCAACTCCATGAAACACACAGGAAACAGATGCAGATTTGTAAAACTTGCCCAAGGCGCAGAGTTAGTAAGCGGTAGGACTGGGATTTGAACCCAGGCAGTCTGTCTTCTGAACCCAGGATGCCAGCCTGTGATCAGGGACTGCTCACCTTAGCCCTTGGTTTGAGGGAGAACAGGAGATACCACCACACACAGGAGAGGGAGAGGATGGAGAAGAGGGTCCCCTGTGGCATGCTGCTGATTACGGAGCCAAGCCAATGGGAACCACCAAGGGGAGTGTCAGGGGTGCCACACAGGCTGCTTCTCTGCTGGGGTTAGTGCAGGCTGAGTGTGCAAAGAGGAGGACACAGCTAGACAGAACTCCAGATCTAGCGGTGGCTGGGTCCGGCCTACAGAGAGGAGCAGGGTGTGTGAGCGGGGTGAGAAGTCTCCACGAGCCCCTTCTCCTCTGGCTGGTTCCTGCTGTACGTTCGTCAAGGTGAAATGTGGTCGTGACTATTGCTAAGATCACAAGGGAGAGACCCTAGAGGAAGCAGTGTGACCAAGCACCTGGAAAGGTGGCCAGGGCTGGAGCCCATCCCCTGGGAGGGCACAGGTGTACAGGGACTGCCTGAGGGCAGTTTGGGGGTCACCAGAGCCCTTCCCCCTTCAAACCTTTGACCTGTGTTGCATGACTCATCTAGTAGGTATGCCGTCTTTAACCCCACAACAACCCTGCCAGGAGGCGTGGCTTATTCCCGGCCTCCATTTGGGGAGACTGAGGTTCAGGAGGCGAAGGGTCTGCCCAGGGTCACACAGCACGAGGCACAGAGCCCCAGGCAGGGTGGGCCACAGCCCAGGCCTCTCTTCCTCCAGGTGCAGCTCTCCAGGGGTGCCCACTCGAGGATCATGGGGCCCTGGCACTGGGTTGTATGTTGATTTTGTGTCTGGATACCTTAGCCGCTGCCCAGAACCAGGCAGGGCAGGCCAAGCTTTGCCCAGGGCAAGGGGCAGGGCACGGGGAGATGAGGTGAGGACATGGGCGTGGGGCTGCCTTCACCCCCACCAAGAGAGCCGTTCCTGGTGCACAGCAGAAGGCTTGGGGAGTGGAGGCCATGGAGGTCACTCAGGGGGAGGCAGAGCATTATGGGATGGTAGTGTGGGGGCTAGTGGGTGGGCTGGCACTTTGAGGATGGGCTTCTGAAGACAGGGCCCAGGGGCTGGCAGGTTCAACCCAGTGTGTCGGGGAGGGCGGTCTTGGAGTGCAGGGCTGCCCTCTGGGTGTTGGGTGGCCTAGAGACCTAGAACGCTGCCTTCCAACTGCAGTTGTGATTCTCCCCTCCAGGGACACTTGGCAATGTTGGAGACATTTTCGTCACCACAGCTGGGGAGTGGGGAGCTGCACTGTCATTTGGCTGGAAGAGGCCAGGGATGCTAACCATCCCAGAAGCATGGGCGGCCCCACACCAGGAAGGCCAGCAATGCGGAGGCAGAGACCCCAGCCCCTCCTCTCCACAGCCCTGAGTCCTCCTCGGGCACTGTTGTCCCCCGGCCACCCATCTAGGCCATAGCTCCCAGCAGGCACCCCACCTCCCAGCACATACCACATAGACCTGCATCTCAGCAATTGGTACCTCCATGCCGCCCTGGCAGAGGCTTGTCCTTGACCTTTCCTTTGCCTCCCCTCCACATCTGACCATCTCAATTCCACATCCTAAGTCCCCCTGTCATGTCCATCCCCTCCCATCTGTCCTTCCCATGTCCACAAATCTGATGATGATACTCTCCTGCTTAAAACCTTTTAAAGATACCCTGTTTCTTGTGGGATGCATAAGAACAGCAAACACCCACCGAGCCTCCTGGTGTGCAAGAACCATCTGAGGACCTCCACAGCCATTTCTTCCTCCCTGCCACTATCACTGCTTCCATTTTGACAGGTGAGAAAACTGAGGCAAGAGACTAATGCCTCTAAGGTCATGCACTGGTAGTGGTGGATCTTGACTTTGAGCCTGTGTAAATGACCACCAGTACTCTGATGCCACAGATTGAAGTCCCTAGCATGGCTCAAGGCCCTGGGGGGTGGAGGCCCATCTTCCAGCTACCCCCAGCTCCCTTCTCTCCAGCCAGGTGCACAGCCAGCCAGCTCTTTCTCTGCCTGCAGCCCTGTCCCCTCCCCTTTATCTAATCAACGTGTTCTCAGACCCCACCAACAGAAAATTTCCTTCCTGGTTATTTGGTTTCAGTCTGCCTGCCCGAGGAGGCTGCACGCTGCCTGGGAGCAGGGCCTGTGTCTGGTTTGCTCATCACTCCATGACTCCTTGTAGGTGTTGAACAAATACTTGTTGAAAAGGGTTTAATGAATTATGTAGAAAGAACCTCTAACCCTAGGAGAACAGCTCCTGGGCACACAATGGCAGTGATGTGCGGTTAGTGCAGAACAGCGTCCTCCCGCCCTGGTGACTGCAGCCCCTGCCCTTGGAGGGGCTAACAGGAAGCCTCCCCCAGCTGGACGCATCAGTGTTTGTGGACATTTAATAACAGCAGAAAGGGACTTGTTCCAGTGGTAAGTGGAAAAAGCCACCATAACAGCATAATCACTACTATTGTGGGTGCATATGAACAGCTGGAAAGTGAGGTGTGAAACACCCCTCGATAACTGCTCCTCCTCCCCGTCCTCCTGCCCTCTCCTCAGCCCAGTGCTTCACCCATGAGTCCCTGAGTGGCACTGAGCTCCAGGTGCAGCACTCAGCATCTGGCCTGTGCTCTTCTTACAGAGGAGCTGGGGTGCTGGGGAGGCGAGGAGTGGCCCAGAGCAGGTGGCCGCAGAGTGAGTCTCTTTGGAGCTTTTCTGACTCCAGGCCTCATGCTTCCCTGTCCGACTAGGATGCTGTGCCCCATAGGGTGGTGCACTAGGGTGTCTCAATGTATGTACTCTCCAGTGAGTGTATGTGGCTTTAATACAGGATTTTAACAGAGCTGGTGTATGGTTTCCTCTGCAGATGTGGAAGTGCCCAGCCTTCCTCTTCAGCCCCAGGCACTTGCACATGGCTGCCCCTGCTTTGTGAGCCTTTGAATCTAGGCAAAGGGAAATTTATATCCCAGCTGATATTTTTGATTGAATAAAAATGTTAACAACTTTATTGAGGTGCAATTTACATACTATAAAATTCCCCTTGTTCTCAGCGTATGAGTCAACCACAGTCCAAATGTTGGAACGTTTCTATCATCCCCTGGAAACCCTTGTGCCCCTTGCTGGCCAATCCCTGTTCCCACCCCAGCCCCAGGAGGCTAGCGGTCTATTTTGTGTCTATAAAGGTTTGCCTATTCTGGACATTTCATGCAAATGCAGTCACAAAGTGTGTTGATTTTATGCATTTGGCTTTTTCACTGAGCAAAGTGTCCTCAAGGTTCATGCACATTGGAGCATGGATCAGTGCTGAGTTCCTTTATGTGGCTGAATAGTATTTCAGTAGGAGGAGTACTGAATAGCACACTGGATTTGCCCATGCAGCACTTGGTGGACTGGTCTGTTTCTACTGTTTGGCTGTTACCAAGGCTGCTGTGAACATGCCGCCAGTAACTGCAAACCTTCCCTACCCTACCTTGGCCTTGGTAAGGCAGTCAGATGTCGGGACTCACTGCCGGGAAGTGGAAAGTGGAGCTCTGCCCTACAGCAGCTTCTCCCCAGGTGGGCAAGTGCTGTAGAGTTGCAAGGGCGAGGCCGGGACACCTGCATAGGGTGGGGCTCAGGCTTCACAGGGATGGGACACCTGATGGCCTTGTCTTCCTTTAGGGACGGGGACTTCAGCATTAGGATGCCTCAGTCAGGCTCCTGCTCTGTACTGCATGAGTTTCTGCCTTCTCATCTTCCTCTGGTATTCAGGGAAGGGTCTTGAAACTGGCAACACAGGGCTGTCTGGTTTCTTTAAGCAGTTGTGCCTGTGGATAAAGAGACTACAGAAACCTGTATGTTTCTGTATGTTTCTGTTTTCATTTCTCTTGCAAGACATATAGGAAGGACTGTAATCCCAGTGCTTTGGGAGGCCAAGACAGGAGGATAGCTTGAGCCCAGGACTTGGAGACCAGCCTGGGAAATATAGTGAGACCCCTGTGGTATGTGTCCCTGTGGTCCCAGCTACTTGGAAGGCTGAGGTGGGAGAATTGCTTGAGCCTGGGAGGCAGAGGCTGCAGTGAGCTAAGATCATGCCACTGCACTCCAGCCCAGGTGACAGAGTAAGACTCTGTCTCTTAAATAAATAGGAATAAAAGAAGAGAGAGACTGGGTTGTATGGTCAGTTTATATTTAACTTTTTGAGAAGCTGCTAAACTATTTTCCAAAGCAGCTAAACCATTTTATGTTCCCACTAGCTATGTATGAAATTTCTAGTTTTTCCACATCCTCAGCAATAATTCTTTATCATAGGCCTTAGTGAGTATACAGTGGTGTTTCCCTGAGCTTTTAGTTTTCATTTCCGTAATGACCAACAATATTGAGGGCCTTTTAGGTACTTCTCAGCCAGTCATATACCTTCTTTGGTGAAATTTCTTTTCAGATCTTTTGTCCATATTTTAACTGGGTTGTTTGTTTTCTTATTATTGGGTGATAAGAACTCTTTATATTATTTACATACCAATTATTTACTGATTAGAAAATATTTCCTCCACATTTGTGGCTTGTTTCACTTTCATAATAGTATCTTTAGAAGCACAAAAATTATAATTTTGATAAATCCCGTCAGTCTTTTCCTCTTTTGGATTGCGATTTTGGTGTCTTATCTAAGAACTATACCTAATGCAAAATCATAAAGGTTTTCTCATTTTTTTTCTAGAAGTTTTACAGTGTTAGCTCTTATTCATCCTTTTCCAGGATTGTTTTGGCTATTTTAGATTCTTTGTATTTCCATATAAATTTTTGGATCAGCTCATCAGTTCTGGGATTTTGATAGGAGTTGCCTTGAATATATAGATCACTTTGAGAGTATTTCATCTTGATGAAATTTCAGTATGTGTGAACATGGAATGTCTCCCCATTTATGTAGAGCTTTTTAAAGTTTTCTCAGCAATGTATTGTAGTTTTCAGGGTACAAGTCTTATGCTTCTTTTGTTAAACTTAGTCTCAAATATTTTATTCTTTTTGATGCTTTTGTGATTGAAATTTTCTTAATTTCATTTTTGGATTGTTCATTGCTAGTATATAGAAGTACACTTGATTTTTGTATATTAATCTTACATCTTACAATCTTGCCAAACTAGTTTTATTAGTTCTGGTACTTTTTCTAATGAATTCTTTAGAATTTTCTATATACCGGATCCTGTCATCTGCAAATGAAGATAATTGTACTTCTTCCTTTCCAATCTGGACAGGACTGTTTCCTTCTGCCTGGGTGCACGAGCTGGAACCTCCAGTGTAATGTTGAGTGGAAGTGGCCAGAAAAGACACCCTTGCCTTCCTCCTGATCCCAGGGAAGGCATTCAGTCTTCCGTCACTGGATGTTCTATTTGCTGTAGAATTTTCACACACACCCTTTGTTGAATTGAGGATGTTCCTTTCTATTCCTTGTTTACTGAGAGTTTTTTTTTTTTTTTTTGAGACGGAGTTTTGCTGTTGTTACCCAGGCTGGAGTGCAATGGCATGATCTCAGCTCACCGCAACCTCCACCTCCTGGGTTCAAGCAGTTCTCCTGCCTCAGTCTCCCGAGTAGCTGGGACTACAGGCGCACGCCACCATGCTCCGCTAATTTTTGTATTTTTCATAGAGACAGGGTTTCACCATGTTGACCAGGATGGTCTCGATCTCTTGACCTCATAATCCACCCGCCTCGGCCTCCCAAAGTGCTGGGATTATAGGCGTGAGCTACCGCGCCCGGCCGAGAGTTTTTATCATATAAAGAGCATTGGATTTTGTCAGAAGCTTTTCTGAGTCTACTAAGATGATCATGTGGGTTTTTCAGATTAAACAAATTTGGAGATTTAGATATCTCTCTTTACTTACTTAATAGTTACAAAATCATTAAATTTCAGAAATTTCTAAGGGACTTTAAAATTCCTTAAGTGCTGTGTTTCCCAAACTTCCATCACTCCTGATTTCTTCCAGTCACTTTTCATCTATGCTCTTTACCTGGTAATATTTTTATAAATCAACTCACATTTTACAAATATGTACTTAAATACATGTATTTTAAATGGAAACTTAATATTACTATGTGAAAGGTGTCAATGAAAAGAGTCAACGTATAAAATATTTGAAGCGATTTATTCTGAGCCAAATACGGCTGACCAACGGCCCGTGAGATCCTGAGAACATGTGCCCCAGGTGGTCAGGACACAGCCTAGTTTTACACATTTTGGGGAGACATGAGACATCAGCTGAAAACATGAAGATGTACAGAGGGGATTCCAGATTATAGGTAGATTTAAAATTTTTCTGATTGGTAATTGTTTGAAAGAGTTATTATCTGAAGACCTGGGATCAGTAGAAAGGAATATCTGGTTTATGATGATAAGGGATTGTGGAGACCAAAATTTTAACATGCAGATGAAGCCTCCAGGTAGCAGGCTTCAGAGAGAATAGACTATACATGTTTGTTATCACACTTAAGATCTGTGTTGATGTTAAGGCTGGTCAGCTTTTCCTGAAATCCAAAAGGGAATGTTACAGGTAAGTAGTCAGACATGAGCATGGCAGGAGAGGGCCCCCTCGGGGAATGTCAGGCCACGATCAGGTGAAGGTCAGGCAGTTGTTAAACTGTCTCTCTCAAATAATAATTGGTTGCAGCCAGTGCCAGGAAAAGGCAGTCTTCCAATAGATAGATACAATATGAGGCTAGTGATCAGCAACTTCCCTCTAAGGTCTCAAGAGTTGGGCAAGTGGGCTCAAGCATGTGCACTAAGAGGCAAAACAGTGGAGTTTAAATACTTGACAGGTGAGGAAAGAACACCTCAAGTGAACATGCTCGCAGTTTCAGTTAAACACACCACACCTGTGGCCCCTCCCAAGTTCTGGCAGACATCCACTGTGCATGCAGACAGCCCACCCCAAGGGAAGAGTCAGGGGAGAAGGGATGCAACCCTCCCAGAGCCCACCAGCACATAAGCCCCAAGTCAGTGGTAAAACCATGCACTTGATTGCTCAAGTTGCCTGCTTACCCTCTTCCAAGTGTACTTTACTTCCTGTCATTCCTGCTGTAAACCTTTATAAAAAGTATATAAACCTTTTAGTAAACTTTCACTCCTGCTCCAAACTGGCCTCCATCTCTCCCTTTGCCTTATGCCCCTCAGCTGAATTCTTCCTTCAGAGGAGGCAAGAACTGAGTTTGCTGCAAACCCATGTGAACCTTCCTGTTGCCACCGCTGCTAACAGGAAGATGGTATGATGAAGTATGTCCAACGCTCCCTTCATGGCCTAAACCAGTTTTTCTGGTTAACTTTGAAATGCCCTGGTGGAGAGGAAGGGTACATTCAAATGGTTGGGAAGCCTTAGAATTTTATTTTTGGTTTACAAAGGAAAATAAAAACTTGGGATCCCAATTCACTCTACCGAAAGGAAAAAATTAAGCTGAAAGCTGCATCATGCAAGAAGCTGCCTTTCCTTTTGTTCCTAAGCAGATAGTGACAGATATAAGGTTAAAGATCTTCACTCCATATTCACCTTATCTTATAGTGAGCACAAGATGAACACATAATTGACCATTCCCCTACCTGCTCCTTTTCTCTTGCAACATGTGGATTCAGTATTGAGACCATACCTTCCCTCTGTCCCTTCCAGCTGACTTTTCCCCTTTAAATATTGAAGCCCTGAAAATCACATTTGGAGAAAGGCACAGACCTGTCTCCCGGATGTGTCCTTAGCCTTGGCAAAGTAAGCTTCTAAATTGATTGGACCTGTCTCAGATACTTTTTGGTTTACAACTAGTGAAAAAAGAAACCAGTCTTACTACCTTAAATAGAAAGGAATTATAATAATAATGGCACCGAAGAAAAGACGTATAAGATAAAATGGACCTCTGGGTTAAGAAGGTGGAGTGAAAACAAACTTATAATACTGTCTACCAAAAGTCCTCTCAGATTGCAGTGGGATATCCTCTCAGATTACAGCACCACAAAAGCACAGACCCAGAAGGATGTGAGGACAGGAGACTGCAGCAGCTGACCTCTGGAAGTCAGAGCTGGACGAGGGACCTGAGGGAGAGGAGGCTTGGGCAGCCAGAGCTGAAAGCTGAATGACAGATGCCATCAGAGCCTGTTAGGGCATGATGGGGCATGGGGCCAGCTGTGGAAAGGCAGCCCCACCCCACCCCCAGGCCCTTGCCATTGCTCCTGCACCGCTGCGGAGGCATCCTCTCTGGAATATGGAGACAAGGTTTTTGGAAGGGGATCCCCAGCCCCCTGGAAGAGATTAAGAGACTAATGAAGATCTCCAGGGCACTGCCAGCCAGGTCTGTACCCTCCAGCCAGGAGAAGGCATAAGGTCTTGCTGGAGAGCCTGGGCAGCAAGAAATGGATCCTGGATCTGGGGAAGCAGAGGATAAGGCAGAGCCAGCCATGAGAAAGGGTGAAGTTTGCCCAGGCATGAGATGTAAGTGATCAACACTGATTTAACCAGAAGTTCTCCTGGAACTGCTTTAGGGGATGAGACAGGCACAGAGGTTGGTTTGTAACAGCTGAGTCTTCATCTCCCACAACAGGTGGAAAGGAGCCAGGGCAGCTACACCCAATGTCTTAGCAACGAGAAACACCAAGTCAGACAAACACCACTGCCACTGGGAAAGGGACCTGGGGGAAGGGGAAGGTTGTTCAGAGAGAAGAGGTATTTTGTGTGAGCCTCTTAGGGGTTCTTGTCTCTTTAGACCACATGTACACATTACATGTATAAAATAATGCACCAAATACAGTGAAATGTGAGTTCTGAGTTTGATACATCCTGTTTGAGAATAACACTCCCCTGAGAAGGATGGAACGGTTGCCTCTGGCCAGCAAAAAGGAAGGTGTTGGCAGGCACGGCCTGAGACAGTAGGTGCAGAGGACCTGGCCTTTGGTTTTGGTGAGCAGCAGAGAGCTCCTGCCCCTTGACCTCCACTCTCCTGCTCTCTGGCCACCCCTGGTGCCCTCTGCAGGGCAGGTTGAGCTGCTGTGCTTCATGTAGCAAGACTGTCCAATTCCTGCCTGGCTCACACCCTAGACCTTTGGGCGGTGAGGTAAACATTCCGGCTCCCCTCGCCCCAGGATGGGCTATTTTCTCAGCTTCCTGGGGAAGGGCCTGGCAAAGCACACAACTGTGGTGGCCTCCTGTGTGACCATGGGGTGGCAGTGGGGTTGGGCACTGAGAAGGGAGATGCCTCTACCTGGTATCCAAACATGATGGGACTAGGCAGGGCATGAGTTGCAGGAGCAGAGCAGGGCTAAGGGCCCACACCCACCCTGCCAGAGGGTGCAGACAGGTGGGAGCACCCAGCTCGTGTGCTTCAGGATATGGTCCCCCAACCAGCCTGGCTGCAGGACCCCGAGCAGTAAGGGCCTGTCCGGAAACAGCTTCTGCTCTGTGTCAGGGCACGCTCTGCTCTGCTGGACAGGTAGCACCAGCACTGGTGGGGACCCTGTAGCCACTGGTCTGCTGGGAAACCAAAGACCAATCTGCTTAGAGAACAGGCCCCTCATCGCTTTAGAAGAGCTTCCTGCCAGTTCCTGCTGAAGCCAGTTTCCACTTCCTCCTTTTAGGAAGAAAGTCTCTGCTGGGCATACAGTGCCAGCTAGACCACATGTCCAATGTCCCTTTGCAGCTAGCATGGCTGCCAACCATGTGACTAGGTTCAGGACGTGATGTTGCAGCTTCCACTTCAAGTTCTTAAAAGGGAAGCTTCCTGCCTCTAGTTCCTCTGCTCTGGAGATGAAGCCAGGACTGAGGACCATGTACTCAGGGAGAGGCGAACCACAAGGAAGGACCAGGGCTACTGAGTGACCTCACTGGGCACAGTCCCACTAACTTGAGCTGCTTATCTTTAGAGGGTTAGGAAAGGGAGGTGCCAGCTTCTGTGTTCGGGGGCCACGGCATTGGAAGTGTCTTTGTTGCAGCAGGTGGGTGCTGACTAACACACCATCTCTGTGTGCCAGTTTGAAGGGCATTTCTAACCTCAGGCATTTGGAAGACAGACTAGCCTCACAGTCAGGCAGTCTGCATTTCTTCCTGCAGCACCTTGGATGCACCTGTGGGCACCCGGTGCTCTGTTTTCTTCTAACACTTGGATCACCACCAGCATGCCAAGGACGGCCCAGTCAAGTGCAAAGGCAGCCCAGCTGTCCATACTGGAGAGCTGCTGCCCTGAAGGAACAAGCCTGGGCCTCTGCCAGCCCTTTCAAGGCCCCTTCCTCTGGTGTTTGGGGAAAGAGGTTGGACTCATGTCTTCTTGCACAGCTGCCTGACTCCAGAGCTGGTGCCCTGCTCTCATCCCCTCCATGGAGATGACACCAGGACTCAGGACCACCCTCTGCCTCCAGGGGACACAGCTCCCACCACAGGCTCCGGCACAGGGCTGGAACCTTTCAGGTCACAAGAGGACTTCACACATAACAGCTGTCAGCAATATCAAATGTCCCTGCTTCTACAGCCGCGAGCCATGCTCTAGTCTGGGAGGGGCTCCCTTATTGGGTCCCTCCTGCTGCCTCGGTGGTCTCCGCTAAGTCCCCGACTGCACACACAGCTCTCTACTCCCAAACTTGAATCTGGTCTCTGGATTTAACAATATACAATTTGAGTTTTCTCTTCAGTGGACTCACAGGCCTCAGGTTGGACTTTGGGCAGGATTGAAAACCCCACCATCTGGTGTCCCTGCCCCCCTTCTCCAGCAGCCTTGTATGTGGTGAGAGGAGGGAAGAATGATCTCTTGCTGTCCCCAAAGCAAACTCCATTACCCAGGCAAAATCCCCTGGGTCACAGCCATAATGTGGAAAAAAAAAAAGTGTAAAGTAAGAAACATTGAACAGAACAGAGAGGATTTGTTCTGTTTTATGAAGGACACACTCTAAACAGGTGTCATAAGCGTCCTGAACCTCTTTGCACCTGTGCCGGGAATGACGCTCCAGAAAATCTGAGGGGAGAGGTGGTTTCAGCCCTTGCCTACGGTTCATCACTGCAGCCCACGCGTGCCTCATCAAAGAGAATGCAGGCCTGCTCAGCCGCCCCCTGCCTCTGATATTCAAAATCTCAAGGACTGCAATCCCAAACCAGGTCAGCCAGTCTTCCTGCCAAGCCGAGAGCCGTCGCATCCGCCTCTGCTGTTCCCTTTTGCCAGCACACGATGGCACCAGGGAGAGCAGAGCCCATCCTGTGGCTGGGAGGGGCTGGGATTCCTGCACTGGCCACAGAGGCTTCCAGAGAGAGAAGAGGATGCTGTTCCACAGATGCTAGCAGGCTGCTTCGGGCTCAGGCTCCCAGGACATAGCCCTTCACCCAGTATCGCTTCACCCCTTCTCTAGCCTGTAACCTGTTTAGGAGTCAGGCACAGTTTCTTTCTGCTTGTACACCCTCAGGGGCCCGTGCTCACATAAATGAGTGAAGCAGCCCAGGCGTCCGGAGAGCACATGGACCATGTCAAGGGGCAGTCTCCACTCACCTGGCCACCTGTGGCCACCTATTGTGCAAGCCATGGCAGCTGGGTTCCCTGAATGATGGAGAAATGTGAAGTCTCTTTCAAACATGGGCAGCTAGTTCTTTTTCCTATCCACTTTATTGAGGTAGCCACCATGATTGATAGAATAATTTCTGTAACTCCAAAAACATTCCCTAGTGCCTATTTGAAGTCAGTCCACTCCCTTTCAGTACTGACCCCTGGCATTGACTGGTTTGTTTCTGTCACTGTAGTTTTGCAATAGAATCACATGGTATGTAGTCTGTAGTGGCTTATTTTGTTCATTTAGCAGGATGTATTTGAGACCAATCTATATTGTTGTGGACATCAATAGTTTGTTTCTTTTTGTTGCTGAGTTAATAAAACACAGATTGTCCCTGATTTGACCAATTCAAGCTGATTCTGGGTCATTCTGAAGTGTCTTCATCACTGTTTGATCACTGACTGGCTTTCTGGCAAACAAGATGTTCTAGGCTCATCTTTGTGTGTGGGGCAGGGGTGGGAGTCTTGTTTATTGAGGTGAATTCACATGAATTAACCACTTTAAAGTGTAGAATTCAATGGCATTTAGTACATTCACAGTATTGTGCAACCACCACCTCTTGTCAAAATATTTCCATCATCTCAAAGGGAGACTCCATACCCATGAAACAATAACTCCCAATTCCCCACCTCCCAGCTCCTGACAAATTCTATGCTACTTTGTCTCTGTGAAGTTGTTCTAGATATTTCACACATTGGAATCATATATGACCTTTGTGTCTGGCTTATTTCGCTTAGCTTAATGTTTTTGAAGATGATCCTATTGTAGCATGAAACAACAGTTCATTCATTTTTATGCTGAATAATATTCCATTGCATGGCTCTACCACATTTTGTTTATACATCCATCTGTTGATGGACACTTGAGTTGTTTCTTCCTTTTAGCTATGGTAAATAATTCCACAATGAGTACTAGTGTACAAGAGTCTGTGTCCCTGTTTCAGTCATTTGGTAAATATACCCAGGAGTGGAATTGCTGGGTCGTATAGTAATCCTATGTTTAACTTTCTGAAGAACTGACAGGCTGTTTCCCACAGCCACTATACCATTTTACATTCCCATCAGCAATGTGAGAGGGTTCTGATTTCTCCACATCCTCATCAACACTTGAATTTTCCTTTTTTTCAGATAATAGCCATCCTAATGTGTGGGAAGTGAATCAGTAACAAAGAAAAGCCCTGGACCACATGATGTCACTCGTGAATTCTAACAAACACTTATTAAAGAACTTACATAAATGCTTTTCAAAGCTTTTCTAAAAATTGAAGAGGTGGGACCATTTCCTAACTCATTCTGTGAGGCCAGCATTGCCCTAATGCCAAAGCTAGACAGACACTACAAGAAAACTAGAGGCCAATATCCCTTATGAATATGCATGCAAAAATCCTCAATGACATATTAGTAAATGAAATTCATCAGCATATTAAAACTGTTATACAGTATCACCAAGTTAGATTTATCCCTAGAATGTAAGGATTATTTTTTCTTAACGAAAAAAATCAATGTGCTACACTACATTATTAGAACGAGGGGGAAAGAGACATGTTCATTTCAATTGATGTGGAAAACCCGCTTAACAAAATCAAATACTTTTTCAGGAAAAAACACTACTCCTTAACATGATAAAGGCAATATGTCAAAAAAATCCCACAGCCAACACCATGCTTTATAGTGAAAAACTGGAAACCTTCTAAGATCAAGAACGAGACAAAGGTGCCCACCTTCCCCACTTCTATTTGACACAGTACTGAAAGTTCTAGCCAGAGCAATTAGGCAAGAAAAGGAAATATAAAGCATTTGAATTGGAAAGGAAGAAGTAAAATTACCTCCGTTCACAGATGGCATGTAGAAAACCCTAAATAATCCACAAAAAACGCTATTAGCACTAGTAAGTGAAAGGTCGTAGGGCGCAGCAGACAGTGGCATAGGTGAACGGCCACACCACTTCCAGTTCAGCTCCTTCACTGTCTTCTCAACCCCCTGCAACCTGGAGTTCACTCCTCCACAGAAACAGTTTTTCTGCAGCCTCAGTGAGTCTTTACCTATTTCTGGCATCTCTTCTGTTTCCAGAACCTGAACAGGGAGGGGTCTCTGCCATGAAGAGTGCAGATGTGGATGCTTCCATCTGAGTGTGTGGAGCTGAGAAGCTGGCCAGCCCTGGTCCATATGCTACTGACTTTGCAGCCATTCCCTGGCCCAGAGGAGCTTCGGGCTGGAGTCAGAGCCTCATGGGTCAGCAGCTGTGATGTCCCCAATTGCGACCTCATTAGCTTCTGGCCTCACAATGAGCCTGTAGGCACTGCCTGTCTAGGGACCCTGGGGCCTCTGTTCCTGTGGTAGTGTGGCAGCTGGGACCATGGCCAGCTTCAATCCGCCTGCATAAGCCAGCCCACGGGGTCCTGTAGCTTCTCTTTTCTGGCTAGAAGCTCCAGGCATAGCCTGGGACTGGGTCTTCCCAGAGAGGGCTGTAGCCAGGGCCCTGCCAGCCTTGGGGCCACAGCAGCTCTCACAACAGCATCTTGCTGAGCAGGAGCAGTTCCAGGGTGCTCTGATAACAGCTGATCATCATCACTGCCAGTATTCAAGGCGGCTGCCTGGTGAGCGCTGGCAGCCTGCGTGGCTGGAAAAGACAGTCCCACGTTGGTTAGGGACTTGGGTAGCAGCAACAGGGTGGTGGAGAAGAAGCTGGGACAGGATCGTGATGGCAGAGGGCAGCCCTGGACTCTGTAGCAGCCCTTCCCCTGGGGGGCAGACTCAGCAGTCAGCTTATAGGGTTATCACCATGACCTAGGGGTCAGGTGGGAGGGTATGGGGTGGGCCTAAGGGCTGCCCTGGTCTCCGTTGATCCCTCAGTTCCTGTGGTAATGCTGCTGCTCTGGTCCAGGACTCTCTGAGGCCGCGTGGCCCAGCAGAAGAAGCACAAAGCACCCATCCTGAACCCCACCTCTTCTCCCACTCACTGTGAATGCAGCCAAATCAGTTAACTTCTCGGAGACCCAGCTTCCTCAGCTGAGTTATGGGGGTGAGCATAATATGTTCTCCAGGTAGAAAAAAATGAAGTGAGGTTATGCATAGAATATAGCAGACACTTAGCAGAGGCCACAGGCACCATACTGCAGCCTCCTGCTGTGACCCTGCTGCCCGAACTGGCCCAGGCTTCCCCCTGCCCTGACTCCTCAGGGTTGAACCTAGGCTGGAGGTGACTTGCCCACGTGCATCTGACAGGAAGGAGCTGAGTGGGGGTCTGGCCCAGGCTGTGGCTGCAGGACTGTGGGCTTAGGCCCAGCAAAGGGATCCCAGAGTCCTCAGAACAGCCAGGGTTACAGGGGCCGGGGCCACCAAGATCCCCTTTAGCCACCACTGGTGTAGAGAGCTGCTCTCCGTACTAGGCTGGTGGGCAAGTCAGTGGGGAAGCCTGCCCTTCAGGGCCCAGGACAGGTCATGAGCAGGACTGGCAGTATTTCTGGGCCAGAGCGAAGGCCCTCTGAATAGCTGATCTTCCAGGGTCAGAGACGGGGATGTGGAGGCAGTGGATAAGGAGTGTGTTCTGGCTCACAGACAGGCTGGACTCCCATGCCGCCAAGGCTATGGTCCCGGGGGCCTGTATTCAGTGTCCAGTTTGCAGCCTACCGCCTAGGGCCTTGAGTCAGTCCACACTTGGCAGCAGGCAGCCTCACATGCCGCCCTCAGATGGGTGGATGAGCAGCATGGCATGTTACAGGATCACTGCCGAGTAGGCTTGCCCAAGCCCACCGGCTTTTGGAAAACCCAGAATCCCAGATTTGGGATAGGCTACCCATGCTCCCTGGGGGGTCCTCTCTAGACATCATCAATTTGCAGTCATGCCAGGTGTGGTAGTAAGCCACACCAGCTGCTTTGAATTGGGAAGGGAAGTGAGCTGCATTCAGGGCTGGTGGAGGCAGCATCTGCCTTGGACTAAGGAAGCGAGGAGCTCCCAGGTCAGGTAGCTGAGGATGGGGACAGAGTGGCTGTGGGCAGAGTGATGGGGGGAGAGGCCAGCCATGCCCAGATGGCTCCCTGTGTGTGTGGGTGTGTGTGAGGGCAGGTCTGAGTGTGAGTCTATAAGGGTGTGTGTGTGTGTGCAAGTGTGAGTCTGTGTGTGAATGTGTGAGTCTGTATATGTGAGTCTGTGTGTATGTGTCTGTGTATGTGAATTTGTGTGTCTGTATGAGTGTGTCTGAGTGTGTATATGTGTGTGTGAGTGTGAGTCTGTGTGTCTGAGTGTATGTGAGTCTGTGTGTATATGTGAGTGTGAGTCTGTGTGAGTGTGTGGGGGGGAATGACAGGCGAGGTGGGAGACCTGCTTAGCGGCTGCCTTCTCAGCCTGGGTCCTCTTGGGCTGGGGCGTTTGCAGCGGTTGCCAGGCGTGGATGTGTAGATGTACGGTCCCCAAGCAGGCCCTGGACAGGTGCAAGTGCAGAGCTGCACTTGGGAGCTGCACCCAGGAGACACCAGGAGGAAAGTGGAATGTGGGGAGGGAAGGGGAGGATGCATTCTGAGGTGTGTCCTCACCATGGCTGCAGCTTAGCTTGCCCCCACAGGCTGCTATGGATGACTGTGCAGAGCACAGCTCTGAGCTACCCCCACAGAGAGGTGAGGGAGCTGGGGTATTTATCCCACTCCCTGCCCTCATTGGTGAGGGGCTGCTCCCACTCTCTGTGCATGACCTGGTGCATATCTGCAGCTGGAGGAGTCAAAGGCCAGGCCTCCAGGTGTACAGGTGAGGGCAGAGGGGCTGTGCATGGGCCCCTGACAGCATCTGCTGCAAATCTCAGGCTGAAGCCAAGTCCCTGCCCGCTTGCAGGCTCCCTGCTCCTGGGGCATCCCCACCAAAGCAGCACACAGTCCTCTGGGCTGAGGGCTTTCCGTGGAGCACCAGGTAGGACAGGGTAGAGTGTGGTGTGGAGAGGCCGGCAGGCCTGTGAGCTGGGCTGTCCTGATGCTGCCCGCTGGATGTGGGAGGAGGCAGACATTCCTAGGGGCCACACCTCAGCCCCTGCAAGGTGCACTGCATAGCCCTGTCCATCAAGAGGCCTACCGGAGGACACTGGGGCAAGGGAAGCCTGTGGAGACAAAGCCAGCACAGCCCTGGAGGGATTATCGAGCAGGGAGTCAGTGGGTGGCTGGCAAGGGTGTTAGAGGGTCTGTGAGGCCAGGGATTGGCTCTACAGCAGTGGTCCCCAACCTTTTTGGCACCAGGGTTTCATGGAAGACAATTTTTCCATGGACACCATGGTAGGGGGTGGTGGCTGGTTTAGTGATGAAACTGTTCCACCTCAGATCATCAGGGATGAGTTAGATTTTCGTAAGGAGCATGAAGCCTAGATACCACACACGCTCAGTTCACAATAGGGTCTGCACTCCTATGAGAATCTAATGCTGCCGCTGATCTGAAAGGAGGAGGAGCTCAAGCGATAATGCTCACTCCCCCACCACCCACCTCCTGCTGTGCAGCCCAGTCCCTAACAGCCCACTGGCACTGATCGGTGGCCCAGGGGTTGGAGACCACTGCTCTAGAGCACCCGCCATGCTGGAGAGGGGTCTAACTTGCACTGTGTCATCTCTCCTGCGACTGCACTGTCCTGGCCCTACAGGGTGGTGGCCCCCAAAGGCTGCCTATCTCTCCTTTGCACAGGCTGGCTGCTCTGGCAGGGGTGATGTCTCCTCTGTGTTGTAAACATGGGGCTTTGGCACAGCAAGCCTGGTTGAGAACCCCCAGCAGCCAAGGAACCATGCATCAGGGGTCACCTTGACCAAAGTGCTGGGCTTCCTGAGAGGACAGGAACCACTCAGGCCTAGGGTTCTGGTGAGGCACAGCTTCCAAGCTCGTTGCTGACGCCACACCTGGGGAAGCAGCAGCCTTCCTCCAAGTGGCCATAGCTATGCTGTCCAATGCAGTAGGCACTGGCCACATGCAGCTAGCTGTTTGCGGTTACTACAATTAAATACAACTGGGAACTACCCCGTCCCTCAGTCACGCTCAGCTGATAGCCACATGTAGCCAGCAGCTGCCATCTTGGACAGCATGGACCCAGGGCATTTCTACCATCTCAGAAAGTTCTACTGGATGGTGCTGGTCCTGGAGAAAGACTACCACCTGGCTGTGCCACAAAGACCCAGCCACCCAGACCAGGAATCAGCCCTCCTCCCAGACCAGGGCTTCACCTATCAGCTCAGGGGATCAAATGTGGCACTCAGGGAACTGGTAGGCAGTTGGCATTGTCACAACATGCTTCAGGGTCCTGTGTGGCAGTGTCCTGGCTGAGGTGGCTACATGAAGACACACCAGTGAGA
The DNA here is from genome assembly GCA_963574635.1 of Cheracebus regulus. NCBI lineage: Eukaryota > Metazoa > Chordata > Mammalia > Primates > Pitheciidae > Cheracebus > Cheracebus regulus. The sequence continues at coordinate 67,436 of CAUYQU010059660.1, forward strand.
AAAAGCGGGTGACATACTGCCATGAAGGACACCAGGGGTCAGGCCTTACCCTCCACTAGTCTCTATGCTCGCCCAACTCTGCGCACCTGTGGTGCTTTAAAATATATGTACAGCTTGGGTGCTACAGTGAGACCCCATTTCTACAAAAGTAAAAAAAATTAGTGGGGCATGGTAGCACATGCCTGTAGTCCCAGCTACTCACGAGGCTGAAGTAGAAGGATCACTTGAGCCCAGGAGGTTGAGGCAGCAGTGAGCTGTGATCACACCACTGCACTCCAGCCCAGGCGGTAGATCAAGACCCTATCTCAAAACAAACAAAAAACTAGAAATGGATTTACCACATGACCCAGCAATATATCTCAGAGAAATGAAGATACTGTCAGGCAGAAACTTGCATCTGAATATTAATAGCAGCTTTGTAAGTACCCCAAGCTGGAGGCCTGAGCCGCTGCCCAACTGCGCCCTGGAACGGCACTCAGTAGCAGGAGGGACAGACTGTAGGTGACGTTTGGGCAGATCTGGAGGAAAGCAGGATGAGAAGCAGCCAGTCTCAGAAAGATGCATCGTGTGCAGTTCCTCTGCATAGCACTCCTGAAGTCACATGCTGCCCCATGACGGAGGACGGATCAGTGGCTGCCAGGGTTGGGGACCAGGCTGTGGGCAGGTGTGGCTATGGAGGAGTTAGTGTGAGAGAGCCTTGGGGAGGGTGTCTGGTGAGGACCTTGATTATGGTGGTCACAGGAAGCTACACACAGGAGAAAACGGCACAAAGCAGTGCATGCACAGGGCAGTGATGCCGGCATTTGGAGGCCCACAGGCACCCCTGCCCCACTGGGCTGCTCTGTCACTCTGCTTTCTGCCCACCACCACCCCTGCCCCCTCTGATGCCACCTCCTGTCTTCCAGCCATGGCCAAGAGGTGTGCCACAGTTTAACCCACTCAGTGATGGACTCCAGGGCCTGCCAGAAGTCTCACCTGAGCAAGAAGTGGAGGATCCAGGCCCAGGAGAATTTTGCCAAGAAGTTTCCGTACAGGTGCGGGATGCTCACACCTCTGGAGCTAAGCCCTGCCTCCCCCAGGTCACCCCAGCATCCTAGAAACTCAGATGTGTTCTCTGGGGCTGCAGCTCGGAAGGGGTTTCTTGTCCACAGGGAACCCCTTAGCAGCCCTTGCCCGGCTGACAGTCTAGGGCCTGCCTTTGTTGTCCCCATCATAGCCTAAGCCAAGGGGCCTCTAGGTGGGCTCAGGCCCCCCTGGGTCATCCCAGAGCCCAGGCCAGCTGCTTTCCCAAGTCACGTGGGGAGCATGGCCACAGATGCCTGCCCCTTCTGAGCTGTGTTGGAATTGGTGTGCTGGGCACCCATTGTTTGTGAGCTCCTGGGACTAGGATTCAGCTGGGATAATGGGCAGCCTAAGGGGGCCTAGGGGCAGCTGGCCTTCCACCTGCAGGACAGCAGACAGCACCTGGCACTGGGGCTTAGCTTGGTACCCTGCAACCTCAAGCTGCCCACTCCATGCTCACTCCCCATCCCAGAAACAGGTGCTGTGTGCCCAGTGGTGGCCCTGGATGCTTGGCAGGGCTGCCCACAAGGACCACAGAGGACCACCTGGGCAGCCATGCTTGAGGGAGGTAGGGACAATGAGCTCCATTCTGTGCCCCTGTGCCAGGCCAGCTGAGCACCTGTCCCTGTTCTTGCCCCAGGAGACTCTAGCTATATAGCCTTGCCCCCCATTCTGTCCCCCACCGTACATGCTGTCGCCTGAGGCCCAGGTGGCAGTTACACACCGTACAGAGTGGCCTCAGGTTGAAATCAGGGGAGGCCAGCACCCAGGGACTTGGACACTCTGGACCAGCCCTTTTGGCTGCTGTGGCCATAACAAGACTCTCGAGCCAGCTGCAGCTTAGCTCCCACCTCCTGGCTATGCAACCTCTGTGCCTCAGTTTTCATGTCTGTAAAATGTGGGTAACACCTACCTCACAGCACGCATGTGAGTTAACATATGGGCTAATATTTGTGAAGCACTTAGAACAGTGCTTGGCAGATGGAAAGTTCTAGATGAGTGACACCCACTTCAGGAGGCTGGTGGCTGGTGGCCCTGTTGACATTCCAAGTGCTGTTGCAGGTTCTCGTTGCTGACAGAGTCCGACCCTGAGCCCCTGCAGTCCTGGAAGGACACAGGCAACTCCAATACAGTGCAGCTGCCCCTGCAGAAGAGGTTGGTGCCAACGAGGTCCATCCCAGTCCGAGGGTAAGTCCCTGCCTTGAGGCCACCACCTCTCCTGGCCTTGCGCATGCTGCCTGGCCTTCTGTCCCCCGATTTTGCATGCAGAAGTTCACATCATCCTTCCAGTATGTGCCACTTTAAAGCTGAGGAAACTGAGGCAGAGAAGGGGGACGCTAAAGCCTGATGACTGTTCCCACAGCCAGGCAGCTTCCAGGCAAGGGCATACAGGACCTTCCCCAGGCAGGGCCGAGACCACTGGGGGCAGGCCTAGTTGCATGGGTGGTGGGGAAACTGGCCTCTGCAGCAGGAGCTTAGCCAGGTCCTCCACATGGGAGAGCAGCAAGGGAAGGAGCTGGCTGCTTCTGCATTCAGTGTGGCTGCACTGCGCTGGCTAATGCTGTACTCCACTGGTGGAGGCCCTGGGCGGGTCCTCAGCTGACCGCAGCACGAACTCTCAGGCCCTCTTGTCATGGGGCACTCAAGGAAACCCTGGACACCCTTGGAAAGATCCAGCCACAGAAAAGCAGACCCTCAGGCACACCTACTCCCTCCTAAACAGATGCGGAGAAAGCAAGCCTCTGACCCGGCAGCTCCTCAGTCATGCACGGCATGGGGACCAGCTGTGTGGCACTGAAGGGCTTCCTCCACCAGTGGTGCAGGGCCCCCCCAGCCTCCTGAATGCCCGGCCCACTGATGCCTTGGTCCCCCACCCACTCCAGTTAATGTCAGGGGCCCTCAGGGCCAGAGCGGGTCTGTGCTGACTTTTCCATGCCCATCGTTTGATACACTGCATGTCAACTCTGGCCAGCCATGAGGATGCACGCTCCATCCCCCAACAGACGCCTGGATAGACAGACAGACAGATGCACGCACACCCAGCCCACACATGGCCCTGGCCTTTGTGGGGCCTGACTTCCCGCAGTCTGGTTACAGGAGAGCATCAGATCCCCAGGATTTTGCCCCACATCTCCAAGCTGAAGCAGTAGGGCTTAGCTGCCAGGTCTGGGCTCTGAGAGCTCAGATGTTCCTGGTCTCAGATTCTACCCATGCAAAATGGAGTGGCTTAGAGTTAGGGGTAGCTGTGGGGTCAGAGCAGAGGCCTGAGGCTGAACCCTGCTGTTGGGAAGCTGAAGGTAGCAGTGGGCAGAGGCGAGGCTGAGGAGAAAGAGAATTGACCAGGGACAGAGCAGCCCTCAGAGCCCAGCCACAGTGGGGAGTCGATCCCATGCCCAGGCTGGAGGGGTGGGCAGTGGCGGGTTTCCACATCTCAATGGCCAGGTCCATGAGCCCAGGAGCTAGGGAGGGGGCTGTGGGTGTCAGCTTCTGTCAAATGGCAGCAAAACAGTGAGGAGTAGGCAGAAGGGAGATTTCCCACCCCATCCTGTGAGGTAGCTGCGGAGACAGTCAAGCCTGTGGGTGGCATGCTGGGTCCTACATGTAGCTGCTGGGGGTTGGGCTGGAAGGAGCGGTGGAAGAGAGAGGGTGACCTCACAGTCAGGTTGGCATGGCAGAGAGGTACGCCTCTGGCAGGTGCTGAAAACGAAGCTCACTTAGTGGATGGGCAAGGCTTGGGACCATGTTCACAGCCACTTATGAGGCAGGGGCTCAGGAGGCACTGGGGGACTCCTAGATTCTGGCTTGGATGTCTGGTGGCTGGAGGAGCCTGCCTGTGGGAGTAGGCGAATGTGGGGTGCCACCATGGCTTCTTGGGACACCAGGTGGCAGAGGCTCTGTGTGGAAGGGGCCAGGCCAAGCCTGGTTGGGAGCAGATCCTGACTGGGGCCCTCCAAGATGTGGCCCTGGCTGACTTCTCTGGGCTGTAATGGCTGCAGCCAGCAGGGCTCCTAAAGGCCATGTGTGGCTGTGTGTGGCTTCTCTAGGTTCGAGGCTCCAGGTTCTACGTCACTGTCCGGCTCCAGCCCGGCACCACTGCCAGCACCACCACCACTTCCACTGTGCAGCCTTTGGGAACTCAACTTGCTGAGCCGCCGCTTCCCCAGACAACTCACCTTCCTGCTGTCCACCCTCGACACTGAGGCTGCCTCCCCCACGACCAGAGAGGCGTCAGGGCCATCCAGGGGCCTCTCCTAGAGCCTGGGCTCTGTGTGGCTTCCTTACTGGCCATCTACTCCTTAGCAGGCTCTGGGCAGTGGCCGCAGAGACTTCAGTGAAGGGATCAGCCTTCACAGACCGGGAGTGCTTTGTGGTCCCCCAAGGAGCTATGCCAAGCTGATAAACCGTGCAGATTCCCACCCGACTCCCAGCTGGGATGATCACTTTGCCTCTCTGAGCCTTCATTTTCTCATCTCTAAAATTGTTATAATAATGTTGAATCTTGCAGGGTTGGCGTGAGGATTAAAGAGTATGAATGTCATTTCTAGGACTTTATCCCAAATGTACATTCACACAGGTAAGTAAACGCTGCTCACTCCAGTACTGCTAGAAACAGCGAAGGATTGGAAAGCAGCTCAACTGTTTCCTAAACACTGACAGGAAGCAGCTAAATTATACAACTGCTCCTGGAAATCTTAGGCAGCCATTCAAATGTAGAGGCAGCTCTTTATAGACTGCTCCGAATGATCTACAGATCTATTACAGTATTTGTTAAAAAGCACATCAGAAGAGTATGTCTGATAGGCTGCCATCTTGTGGGTGCTAAAAACGTGTGTGTGTGTATGTATGTTGTGAGTAGGTGTATGTGTTGTGTGTGGGGGTGTGTGTGTATGTGTGTGTGTTATGTGGAGCAGACAGCAATCATTACCTTTGAGGAGGAGAACGGGGAACCTGGGGACAGGACCCAGAGTTCATTTTTGTGGATTGTCATACATGAGCCTGATGTCTTATTCCTGTATTAGAACATCAGTAACATAAGGAATGTGGTGTGGCTGCTGCAGGCTTTGGAAAGCAAGATGGCAGCACTGGGCAGCGAGGTGCCTGCTGAAGATTTAAGGGTCCCCCCGCCGTGTTCCACAAAGAGAGGGGCTAGAGAGTCATTTTGGAGTCCTTGGGAGGGTAAATAAAATCAGGACACTAATTGTAGCCCTCTCCCTGGAGTGGGGGAGGGGGACCCCACTAAGTAGGGTGGGCAAGTGGCTTTATTGTCCCAGAAAGGAGGTGGAGTGAGGACCCTTATGATGAAAAGATTGAAGGGGGTTGGCTTCCCAGGCTATAGGGGCATGATGGGATGGGTTCCCAGCCTGCAAGAAGCAGATCCTGGAGTCAGATGTGTGATGCCTGGGGAAGGGTGACAGGCCTCCCTGTGCTGCCCCAGCCAAGACTCCAGGCTCCCTCCCCAGGTGGGGCCCGAGGTCCATGCAGGGGACTCATAGCGTCTGCCTGGGGGTAGAGTACAGCTTCCAGCAGCACCCACAGACCTGCAGGAAGCAGAGACCTCTGGGGTCCCCTCCTGTGGGGGTGGGAGCCAGGCTGATCTTCGTTTGGACTGTATAAGCCTCAAGGAGGTTGTCTCTGGGGGTTAAAGCTATGCAGTGTTTGATATAAGCAAATACATCAACTTGTGTCTACCATGTAGCATAACCAGGGACATGAGACCCACCCTTATTCCTGCTGGGAGCTCCTTACTTCACCCTACCCTGAGTCCCTCCTCCCCTGCTGGTCAGGTCACCACATCTTTCTCCTGGCTTTAAAAACATTGGCTTTAAAACCATTATATCTTGGCCAGACTTGGTGGCTTATGCCTGTAATCCCAGCACTTTGGGAGGAGGCTGAGAGCGGGTGGATCACTTGAGCCCAGGAATCCGAGACCAGCCTAGGCAACATGGTGAAACCCCATCTCTGCTAAAAATAAAAAAATTAGCTGAGCATGGTGGTGCATGCCTGTGATCCCAGCTACTTAGGAGGGTGAGGCAGGAGAATGGCTTGAAGCCAGGAGGTGGACATTGCAGTGAGCCGAGGTCACAGCACTGCACTCCAGCCTGGGTGACACAGTGAGACTCTGTCTCAAAAAAAAAAAAAAAAAAAAAAGTTATATCTTGAAATAACACATTGTTTGCTTTTTTCAATTATATAAGATTGTATCAAACTCCATGCAACTTTTTCCCCCTTCACAGCAAGTTGCTAAAAGTCATGTGACGATGATGCTACCACTGCAGTTCTTCATTTTCCATGTTTCTCATTTCATGATGTGTCCACTCTCTTTCGGGTGGATGTCTGGGTTGTTTCCACTCTGTGCTACTGCAGGTGCTACTGCTCTATGCATTCCTGTCCCCATCCCCTGGGGTGTACTGTCTCCCCTCCCTGACCCAGGACAGGATTTGCAGGTCGGTCGGAGGGCTTCTGAGCCCCCAGAGCTCCTGAACTGGTACCAGACCAATTTCCAGAGTTCCCAGCCTCTCCGGGTTCCCTTGCGTCCACACCTGCACTACACACGGGGCCCAGAGCGTTTGGGGCTGGAGCAGGAACGGGCACTGGCTGCCTACTCTTTCACTTGTGGCAGCAAAGCTGGTGGTGGTTTGTAGAAAAAGTTGTTAGCCCATTACTTGAATTCAGAGTCAATTATGAAAACATATGGGGTCTTTAATTTGTGCCTCCTCTCCTCGGCGTTTAAAGGAAGACTCTGAGGGCAGTTGGGATGTGTTTGCAGCCCCTGCCTTGTGCACCGGGTTTATGTCCATCCCCACAAAATAGAAAATGAGCCCTCAGGAAGCTCTACTGCAGGGAAGCCCTTGCAGAAGAGCACGCGACAGCCTAAATGTTTGACAGGAGAGGGATGGTGCTGCAATATTCTAAGCACAGCTACTCCATAAATGTTAGAAATGCTCATGCAGCGGCCCAGGTAGCAACACGGACCCAGTACCCTGCATCTCACTGAGGCCACCTGGGTCCCTATGTGTCCTTAGGCTGTGAGCAGTTACAGTCAAACACGGATCCACAGGTGGAAAGGGGGAGGCATGGTGGACGGTGCATCAGTGGGTGGGACTCTCCTAGGAGTTTATCCTGCAGTCACACACCGTACAACAACCTTCATATTGGCATGGCTACAGAAAAGGATCCAAACTAACCTAGCATTTCAGACCAGTGGAACAAAAGCAGCACATCGTCGTGGAATTAACGTTGATTCCCTCCTCTGCCTGGGTCCCCAAGAACCAGCTCTGGAGGCAAGGATGGGGGTGTGAGTAGTTTATGTGAGAGACGATTCCAGTTAGTCCATAGAGAAGTAGCGGGGAGACAGGGAAGGGACGGAACCAGGCAAGGAGTGTGCCCTTGAGCTGGCAGCCACAGCTTAGTGTGCTTGGACCACTGTAACAAACACCACAGACTAGGGGCTTGAAATAAGGTTCATTTTCTCCCAGCTCCAAGGAAGGCTGGACATCCAAGGTTAAAGTGCCAGCTGCCTTGGTTCCCTGATGGGGGCTCTCTTCCGGGCTTGTAGAGGGCTGCCTTCTCCCTGTGTGAGAGGGAGAGATGAGGAGGGAGAGAGAGAGAACTCTCCAGTGGCTGTTCTTATGAGGACATTAATCCCACCAGACCCCACCCTCATGACCTCTTTTCAACCTGGTCACCTCCAAAAGGCCCTGTCTCCAAATAGCATCACGTTGTATGTGAGGGCTTCCGCATAAGACTGGGGAGAATATAATTCAGTCCACAGCAGCCACTGTGGGCACTTGGTGCCCAGTCCTTGTGGGAAAATCTGGGGGCACCATGCAGATTGTCCTTCGATGTTCTTCATGCAGGGATAAAAGCTGGAGCATGTATCCCCCGACTTTATCAGATGTGGGTGAGAACTGCTCCCAGGGGCACTGACGCACATCCAGCCTTCCTGTGCTCAGGCCAAGAGGCCTGGTGGTCAGAGGGAGCCTGTGGGAGGGTTGCAGATGCCGGGGAGGCACCAGACCTGAAACTGGCTGTCAGTTGCCAGACTCCCTTGCCACTGGGAATGGCAGTGGGCTAGGTTCAGGCCAATGGCATTGCATTGGGAATGGAATGGACTGTCCAGTTTGGGTCTTTAAAGCAAGCTTGGGTGCCCTTCTTTTCCCTTTGACATTCAGATACCTGAAAAGTAAATGGTTTACTCTCATGAGAAAGGGCCGTGAGATGGGAGAGCAACAAAAGAGCTCCGAGTGGCCCACTGGAGCAGCTGTCCCACAGGTCTGAGACCCCTTCCTCTGGATAGCAGAAAACACCTTAAACGACTGTCATCGAGCTTTTGTCCCAGGCAGCCTCACTTGTATCCTCATGCAGGAGCCGCAATGTGATGGGGAAAGGTGGCGTCCTGAGATCTGGGCCTGTTGACCCCTTGGAGTGTGCTGATGGCACACAATTGGAGCTGCATGTAGCAGCCAGGGCCTTGACTTCACTCCCAGCTGTCACGCTTATTGCTGAAGCCCACAGATGCATTCAGCTGTGCCTCTAAAACCATAACGTATGAAATCTCACTGTTTGCGAGAAACTGGGGCTTTATTTTAAATTTTAAACATTGGAAACATGTCTCTCAGGAAGCTGCCTGGATGACAAAGCCACAGAATAAAATGGAAAAACAAACAAACAAACAAACAACCCTACCCTGTAACTGCAGAAAATTGGCTAACATTTTCCTGACAATGAGAGCCAGAAAAAAGCAAAACAAACTTATACTTATTTTAAATAAGTCTGTAACCCAACCCAGCAATAGCACCCCATCCTGGGAAAGGTCCCACCAGTACTGTCCAACTTTAAGAGACTGAATACCTGGGAAGTAAAAGACAATTTCAAGGCAGTTAAAATGCCACGTGACGTTGGGTTTGTGCCATCAGCCCCTGTGGGCACTGGATGAGGGTTTTAACAATCACCTGCTTGAAAGAGGTGCCGGATGGAGAGCCACCTGGGTACCCCTTGTGTTGTCTAGCTCTGCACACGTGACCCTGTCTTTCTTGGGTCCTCCAGTGATCCAGCTGGGACCCCACAGGGTGGTCAGCCTGTGATCTATGAGGACATAGACATTCTGGCACCAGCCAGAGAGGAAACAGGCCTCAGCAGGCCAGAGCAGGTAGAGTTCCCCAAGGACAGCCTCCAGAGCTGCCCTAGCTCCCTCAGTCTTCGAGGGCCTGGGCTGTGGCCCTGCAGACACAGCAGAGGGTGCAGGGCTGCATGTGGTGGGCACAGTGCCTGCATGACAGCATGACATTGGGTGCCTGCAGCATCCGCACATGGGGACATCAGTGGGAGAGCAGTGGAGTAGCTGCCTGCACAAGGGACTGAGTGTGACAAGTGCCAGCATGTCCAGGTGCTGAGGGCATGACAGCAGGAGGCAGGGCACATCTAATTGTGAGACACCTGAGAGTGAGACATACAGATGGGTGTCAGTTTTAGCAAATAGGTCCCATCGGGGGCTGTGTGGGAGCTGAGTGAGCTGAGAACAAAGGCATGTGTTATCAAAATGGATGTGCAACAATTGCACACACACAGTGGCTTAGAACACAGTGTGTGTAGCCTCTAAGGGAGCATGTGAGGGCCAGGGAGCACCTCACAAAGACAGTGGCCCTAGTGTGTCCAAGGCCCCATCATTCCCTCCTCAGCCTGGCTCCAAAGAATGGGGCTGTGGCCCAGTATTGTAAGTCTCTTTTTTGTTACTTATGACAGAGCTCCTGAAATGGGTAATTTATAAAGAAAAGAAATTTATTTCTTACAGTTATGGATGCTGAAAAGTCCCAGCTTTAGGGGCTGCATCTGGTGAGGGCCTTCTTGCTGACGGGGACTCTGGAGACTCTGGAGGTGGTGCAGGGCTTCACGTGGCAAGGGGGTGAGTGCACTAGCTCAGGTCTCATTTGCTCTTCTTATAAAGTCACCAGTCCTACTCCTATGGTGACTCATTAATCCGTCAATCCATCAATCCATTAAATCAATCTATTAATCCACCAATGGATTACTTGATCTGAGAGGGCAGAGCTCTCATGACCCAATCACCTCTTAATGACCCCACTTCTCAATACTGCCACATTGCGGATTAAATTTCAACATGAGTTTTGGAGGCTATATTCAAACTATAGCACCCAGGGAGCTCTGGAAATGGTGCAAGGCCCTAGGCTTTGTGTGTCCCTCCAGTGGGGGAAGGGCCCAGGCTGGGGGAGGCCTCCTAGGGAAACCAGTGGAGGCAGCAGCCCCTTCCCAGGTCCACTGGAGTTGGCCACCCAATTCCCGCTGGCAGGGCCTCTGGACACAGCTCAGAGAGAGCTGAGAGAGGGGCAATGACCTGATAGGGAGGCTCCTTAGGGTGTTCTGAGAAGGGATAGCATTGCATTCGGGGGATGGTGCAAGCAGCAGCCAGGTGTGATGTGTCTGAGCTGCTGGTCCTGCTGGCCCCTGGCTGCCCAGGCCCCCCACAGCTGGGGTTTGGCCTCCTCCATGTCAAGCTGCCCTTTCTCCTTGTGTTTCTGATTTCTGCTTTTCAAACACTCAAGCATGCCCTACCCCCTTCTTCCCAAAGTTCTGGCATTTTTATTGATCACCCAAGCAAACTGAAAAACATCATATATTCACTGTCACTGTAAGGGGACATTCAGTTCCTCCCAAGGAACTCTCCTAGCTGGCTATCTCCCCAAAGCTGGGTGGATGATGCTCATTGTTAAGTGGCCCAAGACACACCTACACTCACAAATTCATACATACACACAATACTCTCACATTCATGCACAAATGCACACTCACACTCATACCCTCACACATGCACACTCACACGCATATACTCACACACTCATGCACACTCTAAGTCACACACGCACCAAGGTGGGAGGCAGCACAAGGCCCAGGGCCTGGCTGAGCTGGTGTGGGCTTCAGTCCTTGGCCCAGGTCAGGGTGAAAGAGTAGCTTTTCTCCAAGTTGTCAGTGCCAGAATTTCGTACCCCCTACACATGCACCCTCCTCACCTTATGCCCCACGTAGCACCTCACTCCTATGCACCACTGGGAGGTACCCAGGCTTTGTGGGCACTCTCATCTGATCTTCTTATGCCTCTTGGCAACAGGAAAAGCAAAGGCTTGGAGATTGAGTGGTTTGAGATCATACAATTGCAGGCTCCCAGAGAAAAGGGCCCAATGAAGCAGAGAAACTCCAAAAAGTCAAAAAGTAACAAAATACATTTATTTCAAAACCATAACTGCCAACCTCGCCAAAGTCCCATAAAACCTTCTACCATATTGCACCAGTGGCTCTGTTGGCATGAAGACTGAAGACTCAGAGTCTTGCCAGACTGAGAAGGTGGCACCTGGGCAGGGCCAGCTGTGTGGGAAATGAGAGGAGGCCTGATGGCAATGGAAGGCAGCTCCCAGCTGGCTCCAGGGAAGGCCCCATCATGAGGCCAGCCAACTGAGGGCTTTCGCCCTTGGCCACAGCTGTCCTTGCCAGGGTGGGAGAGGTGGGGAGGCACTGGCTTAGGCCACACTGACACCGGTATCAGCATTCTGTTCTGATGAACCATGAACAGGTTCAGGGACACAGCTGACCTCCAAACATGGCCTTTAAAAGCCCAAAACCCTGCTTACCAAGTCCTTGCCCATCTATGGAGACTGGGGAGGTGCCTGCCAGCCAGAGCAGGTGGAGGAAGCAGGCCTCGAGCGACAGGCCAAGGCAGGCACATGCATGTAGGGCCACCTGAGATGGGCTGCTCCCAAGCCCAACCACGTGTGCCCTAGCTCTTGAAGAGGGCTCCTGGGGCCGGCAGCACCTGCATCCTCCAGGGTCTTGTTGGAAAGGCATTTGCCCCGCGTGGCCACAGGCCCTCCAGGACCTCTAGTGCAGCCGCAGATAGGAGGGGGCAGAGTAGTTGAAGAGCAGGAAGTCCATCTTGTAGAGGTCGAAGAGGCGCCGCTGGTAAAAGGGGCTGATGTCCCGGAAGAGGCGGGCTGCCAGGTCTTGAGAGGCAGCGGCCGCCCGGGGCCGCGGCGGCGCGGGGAAACTTAGGTCGGGCGCGCCCGCCAGGGCCAGCACGAAGGCCGCGTCCTCCGCCAGTGTCTCGAACTTGCCTACTACGTCGTAGCGGAGGCGGCACGGGTGGCAGAGCGCATGCGCGCGCTCCCAGTGCTCATTGAAGGGCTCTTCGCGCCGCGTGCGCGGGTCCAGCAGGTAGGCCAGGAACTCGGCGAAGCGCACGTCGTGGCCGCGGGCCCGGGCGATGGGGAACGCGCGCGGCCGCAGGCGCTGCACGATGCGTGCGCCGTAGCGCCTCTGGAAGTCGGCGCTGTAAGGGCGCGCGAGCTTGTTGTGGTAGGCGGACGCCAGGCGCTCGAAGGGCTCCCGCACGAACAGGAAGGTCAGGTAGGCGCGCAGGCGGCGGTTGATCTCGGCGGGGCTGAAGTCGGCCAGCGAGGGCAGGCGGCCGGGCGCATGCGCCTCGTGTGCGGGGATGGCGCGCGGGTCGCCGCGGGCTTTGCCGCTCAGCGCCAGCAGCACGCGCTTCCAGTTGGTGCAGGCCACTTTGGGCACGTAGCAGTAGAGCAGGCCATGCGTATCGTCCACCAGCACGTGCCGCAGGTCCTCTGGCTGCAGCAGGCGCTGCCGGCGTGTGTGGCGGCTACAGGCGCTGCTCAGCAGGTCGCGCCGCTGCCGGTGCACCTCGGCCAGGGCCGCGAGAGGGTCCTGCGAGCGACAGGGGACGGGACAAGGGGATGCGTCAGGGCAGGTGAGCTCCTTGACTCTGGTGCTGCCCTGACGGGCTGTGCTCCGGAATTGGGGGCAGGAGCTGGGCCGGGCACCTAGATTGGAACCCCAGAGCTGCCACTGATCCCTGTGTGGCTTGGGGCCCAGACATCTGTCCTGGGCCTGGATTTGGGAGAAACGGATTCTGACCATGCGGAGGCAGGGAGAAGGACGCGCTGGGTATGCTGTGGGGCACTCAGAGGAAGGGTGTAGGAATTGTGGCATCAGAGTGCGCTCCGTGTGAGTACGGGCACACATGGGCTCCTCACTATTTACCAAAAGCCGGAAGCTGCATAAGAAGCAGGGCTGTTTAATTCCACACCCAACTGAAAACTGCAGCCGCTTGCGGGCTGTCGGGCTGCTTTGCCTCATTAATAAATGGGCTGATTCTTTACTTATGAATTGGCACTCTCCTTTGCACCTTCACGCCTTTTCTTCCCCCAGCAAATTCTCATCTCAGCCCTGAGGCAGGAAGCTTACCCCTTCTGAGCCTGCCTCTCCTCTGAGAAGGAACACCAACTGGCTTTAATCTAGCACTGGCTGTGGGCCAGCCGCCTCGCGCTCTCCAAATTAGGTCCGGACCCCCTGTAGCCTCAGCCATGCAGAGACCTAGGCCAGCGCCTCCAGGCTTCCAGTTCCCCTCTCTTCAGATCCCTCCTGTTTCACGCGGGGTTCTTATGTCCAAGATTAACACCCCTACCTATATTTTTTGTGTTAAGAGTTCATAAAAGAAAGTGTTTTAACTTCTTAAAATTACATTAAGCGCTTTCACGATATAATTTAAAAGATAATAACGAATTGGTGAGGATGTGGAGAAAGTGGTGCCTTCACACATTGCTGGTGGTAGTGTAAAGGGATGCAGTTGCTGTGGAAAGCAGTTTGGCAGTTCCTTAAAACCAGTAAACATGTGACTCAGCAATTCCGCTCCTAGGCATATTCTCAAGAGAACTAAAAACATATGCAAAAACTTGCACATGACGTTCATAGCAGCAGTATTCACATTACTCAGAAAGCCCAAGTGTGTGCTGCTGAGTGGGCACATGTATGCAGCCATCCATGCAATGGAATATGACTCAGCCATGAAAAGGAATGTGGTGCTGTCACACGCCGCCACATGGGTTGACCTGGAGGACATTACGCAAAGCGAATAGGACAGTCCCACTTAGTGAGGTCCCTAGGGCAGTCACATCCAGAGAGACTGAACTAGAACCTGAGTGAACTGTGGGGGACTGCTGATAGACACTGAGCTGCTTTTGAGGGTGATCAGAATATTCGGAAATTAGATAGTGGTGATGGTTGCAAAACCTTGCAGAAATACTGAAAACCGTTTGTATAGTTTGGAAGAGTGAATTGTATGGTATGTGAGTTCTGAGTTCAGAAAAAAGCCTTCAGGGTGTTTCCATTTCAGAGGAGGCCAAAGCAGCCTTTGGAGGAACAGTAGAACCAGGGCCTGCTTGGGAGGGTGTGATGCCCGTGGGGTGGGAATGCGTGTGTGGTGCACACATGTGGTGTGTGCCTGTGGGGCATGATGTCCCTGTGAGGTGTGTGGTGTGCGTGTGTAGCATGTGTGTGGTGTGTGAGTGTGGTGTGTGTGGTAAATGTGTCTAGTGTGTGGTGTGTGTGTGATACATGTGTCTGGTGTGTGGTGTGTGTGTGGTGTGTGTGTTGTATCTGTATGAAGTATGTGTGTGTTGTGTGTATGGTGTGTGTGGGTGTGCTTTGTGTGTGTTGGTGCGTGTGGTACATGCATGTGATGCACATCTTTGGTAGGTGGTGTGTGTGTGGTGTGCGTGTGGTGTATGTGCGTGGTGCACCCCTGTAGTGTGTGATGTGTGCATTTTGTGTGTGTGTTGTGCAGTGTTTGTGTGGCATGTGGGGTTTTTGTGGATGTCCGGTGTGTGGGATGTTTGGATGGGTGTCTGGTGTGTGTGATGTGTGTGTATGGTGTGTGGTGTGTGTGGTGTATGTGTGTGTGTAGTGTGTGTTGTGTGCGTGGTATGTTTGTGGTGTGTGGGAGTGTGTGGCGTTTATGTGTGGGGTGTGTGTGGTGTGCATGCGGTGTGGTGTGTGTGTGGTGTTTTTTATGTTGTGATAGGTATGTGTTTGTGGTGTGTGAGGGTGTGTGGTGTTTGTATGTGGTGTGTGTGTGGTGTGTGTGTGGTGTGGGGTGTGTGGGGGGGTGTTTATTGTATGTGTGTGTAGGGGGCTGTGTGTGTGTGATGTGCATGTGGTGTGCTAATGTGGTGCGTTTGTGATGTGTGGAGGGGTGTGTAGATGTGGTTGGGGGTGTGTATGGTATGGGGTGTGTGTGTGTGGTGTCTCTGGTGTGATGTGTGTGTGTGATGTGTTGTGTGTGTGTGGTGTGTGTGTTTGTGGTATGGGGTGTGTGTGTGGTGTATGTGTGGTGTGTGTGGTGTGTGTGTGGTGTGTAGTGTGTGTGGTTGGGTGTGTGTGGTGTGTTTGTGGTGTGTGTGTAGTGTCTGGTGTGCATGGTGTGGGGGGTGGGGTGTGTGGGAGGTGTATGTGTGGGGTGTGTGGGAGGTGTATGTGTGTGGTAGGTGCAGTGTGTGTGGTGTGGGGTGTGTGGTGTGTGGGGGGTGTATGTGGGGTGTATGTGTGTAGTGTATGTGCGGTGTGTGTGGTGTGTTTGTGGAGTGTGTGTGTCCATGTACGCTCTTGCACACATGTGCACACTGTGCTCCTGATGCCTTTAAAACTATCCCACAAACGTCTAAGATACACTAAGTGAAAAAACCAAAGTGCAGAATAGAGCTTAATATTTATGTTGAAGAAGGGAAAGAAATAAATGTTTCACAACGGGTGGATGGAGGGAGACTTACTCTTTTAGAGATATGTTCAGACATAGTCACAGAATCCACAAGGCTGGGACTGGCTTCACAATCACCCCAGGTGGGAGTAGGTGGTGGGAGGGCAGGGGTTCCTTGAACTGTTCTCCCTACTTCTTGCATATGTTTGAGTTTTTCAAAATGAGAAGACAGACAGAGACAGATTTTTCAAAATGAGAAGACAGAGACAGACAGACATAAGACATACATGCCTGTAGGTGAAATTCTGAAGCAGTTACTGTAAGCACACGGCAGAGCAGTGGACACCACTTACACACCTCAAACATGTCTGGAAGGACACCCAGGGACCTGGTGGCCTCTGGGGAGGACAGGTGCCTGGACAAGGAGACCTACTCTTCACTGTACGTTCCCTTATGATGTGTCAAATTCCCTGTCATGTGCTTACATTTTTAAAAATCTCACCATTTTGAGAAATGGTGAAGGCTGGGGACGTTATGCTAAGTGAAATAACACTTAGCCACCCTTACTGTGGGAGAGCTGCCAGTTTCAGCCATGCCATGGGGGTCTGGGAGCACCTGGGAGACCCTGTTTCCACCATCAGGACTGACCTCGGAATCCTGGCTCCACATGGTGTCAGGAGAGGCTGTCCCAGGGCCCACGGCCAAGGTCTGCTTTCAGCTTCTAGTTAATCCAACACATTTCTTGTGGCAGGGAATGTTGGCCATCCAGCCACCTGTCAATCTTCCTCCTTCCTTGCTGGCAGACCCAGGATGTGTCAGGGCATGAGCCCAGCCTCAGGGAGCCACATCTGCAGCCTTGTGTGCCATTGCTGAAGCACTGGGTCCAGGGGTTTGGGGGGGGACGTGACCTGGCTCTTCCCGAGGTCATATCAGGGGAAGTTGGCCAGATGGCTCCTAGGAAAGACTCCGTTAGGGTGAAAAGTCAGGGGAAACCCTTACCCCACCGCTCCGTTTCTGCCTGGGATGCCCTCCTGTGAGGTGTCTGAGTGCTGGCAGTCCTCTTACAGCCAGGATGCCAGCTCTATGGCAGAAGTCAACACCTAGAGGACAATGGTGGGTGGCTGGCTGTTGCTGAACTGTGGGCTGCGGGTCTCCAAGCAGCTCATGAGTGAGCACTAACGATCCTCATGGCTTGAAGCAGCTTTGGCTGCCACTGCTGTTGCTTGTAGGCCCATGAATACACGTTTTACAGAAGAGGAAACTGAAGCTCAGGGGAAATGAGTTGCATGGGGTCACACAGCTCTCAGTGGGGAAGCCGGGGCTCCAGCTCAGACCCCTTGGGACCCTGAAGCTGAACCTATGTCCACTGTCCAGGGCTGTACCCTACAGCTCCTGTCCTTACCAACCCCACCCCCCATTGGCGTGGCTGCCTGGATTCCCAGCTGGCCCTAGTCCTTAGAAGCTCTGTGGCCTTAATAGGGCACTTGCCACCCCATGCCTGTTTTCTTGTCTATAAACAGGGGTAATAACAGCCCCACCTTATGGGTTGCTATAATGAGTCCCCAGAACTAAAGGGCCTGGCACGTGGTCAGCACTTGTTGGCCAGATTGTTTTTATTGCTTTATTTATCCAGCCACGAGGTGCTAAGCCTCCAGGAACTTGACACCACTATGGTCATGGGATCCTCAGGCTGTGAGGGGCCATCTGTCCCTCAGAAGCCTCCAGATCTACTGGAACCCAGGGCCCTACTGAGTCCTACCCTCAGCCTGCTGTGTGGCCCAGGGTAAGTCAGTCACTCTCTGTGATGAAGTCCTCCCTACCTGCTCATTTGCTTAGGCCAGATGAGCTCCAGGAGCCCCTTCGGCTCAGCCCTCAGGATCTGGGGAGCAGCCCTACCCAACTCCACCCTGATCCTTCTCCACACAGCAGTCCAAGGGGTACCCCAAGGGTGAAAATCTGATGCTGTCCGTCCCACTTAAAGCCCTCCACTGCTTTTGCAGGGCCTGCGGGCTGCCCACTTCTACAGGCCACCCTGGCGCGCCCTCTCCTGTCCTCCACCCCCTGCAAGGCCTTTGGCGCAGCTGTTCCCTCTGCCTGTGGCACTCAGCCCCTCCTGTCTGCCTGTTGACTCTTTCTCTTCAGCTTCAGCTCCAACGTCCTTTCTTTAGAGAGGGTCTCCTCTCCCCTATCTAAACTAGGACCCTCTCAGGAGAGCTCTTGTTGCACCTCATACTCCCTTTTAGAGCAGAATTAGTTGAGTATTAGTGTGGGTGGTGATCAGATGACGTCTTCCCCTGCTGGACTGGTGGCTCCACTAGGGGAGGGACCTGGCTGACCTGCTTGCTGCTGGGTCTCAGCATCCTGACCACAGCCTGCATGCAGTAGGTGCTCAATATGTGCTGTCCA
This sequence comes from Cheracebus regulus, assembly GCA_963574635.1. NCBI lineage: Eukaryota > Metazoa > Chordata > Mammalia > Primates > Pitheciidae > Cheracebus > Cheracebus regulus. The sequence continues at coordinate 85,464 of CAUYQU010059660.1, forward strand.
AATAAGTACTTCTGTGTGTGTGTGTGTGTGTGTGTGTGTGTGTGAGAGAGAGAGAGCGAGAGAGAGAGAGAGTGTGGGGTTCTTAGTGGTAGGCTATAGTTGTATGTGTGTGTTTGGGGTCGTGTGTGGTCCCTGCAGACCCCCAGCTAAAGTTGGGTGTGTGGGCCAGCGAGTTGCCTGGTCCATCTGCTTGAGAATCACACCAGGGCTGGGGTTCCCTGCATGCCTCCCCACTGCAGCATGCACTGAGACTTGGGCTCCCATTAGACTGTGAACTCCCTGAGGGCAGGTACAGGTTCGGTTTTGACTTCTTTAAATCTCCAACATGAAGAACTGTCCCTGGCCTCCGATTGTTGATGGATGGGAAGATAGGTGGTGGAGACCCCAGATCTCTCATCTTACCCCCAAGATTTGCCCTTGTCACTGCTCTCTGACAAAGCCTGGGTTTCAGGATGATGCCCTTCTGTGCCCCAGTGTGGGGTCCAGTCTCATGCCAGCAGATATGCACTGTTGCTCTCAGGCTCCTGGCTGGGATGGAGGGGGCATGCCTGGGTCGGGGTCTGTCTACCTACCTGGTCCAGGTCATAGAGCTTCTGCAGGGGGCTTCTCCTCTCCCCACCAAGCCAGCTGGAGGCCAGGGCTCTGTTTCCAAATGCTGTGGGCATAAGGAGAGAGGTATCGCCACCACATCAGAGGGACTTGCATAGACCTGTGGACTTGGCCAATCCATCTAGGCACATTTGACCCATGTCTGGCACTCAGTTTCCTTCCCAGGTCCTGCCTACCTCTTAGGGGCTTGGTGGAGTGGGAGACAGCAGGGGCTCCTAACAGGGAAGAATTACACCAGGGCAGTGTCTTGTGTCATTCCTGCCCCCATGTCCTACCCTCCAAAGTTGGAGGGTGCCAGACAAGAGAGGACAAGTGGGAAGGTGGTACCCAGCCCACCAACCCTCTAGAAAAGACCAGATCACCCAAACTCACCTACTGCCATCTACCCTGGCCTCATGCCCCACCCCTGTGGGGCTCACCAGGCTGGCTGGCTACCTAGCACCCCCAGATCCTGCATATGGGCAACCAGAAAGGTTCAGGCAGCGGTGGAGATGGCACAGTGGGATGCAGGCTCTCAGTGCCACCTTGCTAGGCTGGGTGACCCACTGTGGATGCCTGTGGCCTCAGTGCTTCCCCATCAGGGAATATGCTGCTTCACACAGAAGCAGGTTTAGCCATCTCCAGATGAGGAGAGGGATGCTGTCTGTCTGTCTGTCTACCAGCTGGGGACAGGGATGCTGTCTGTCTGTCTTCTGGCTGAGGACAACCATGGTGTCTGTCTGTCTCCTGACTGGGGACAGGAATGCTGTCTTTCTGTCTCCTGGCTGAGGATAGGGATGCTGTCTGTCTGTTCCTTGCTGCACTCCTCAGTTTGCCTAGAACTATTATAAGTAAAAATTCATTTACCTTTAAGTTTATTATTTTACTCAAAATCTGTTTTAAGGAATATCATTTCAAACATAATTAATATTAATATGTTCTCAGTAATATATGATCATATGCTTCTGGATCCCATTTTTCATGAATATTATTGTGCATATTAATAAACTAATAAAATGTAAGGTGATTTTTGAAGAGATCACAAAAACTGGCAAGCCTTTAGCTAGGCTGATCAAGAAGAAAATAGACTCAAATTACTAAAAACAGGAAAGAAAGAGGGGATATTACTACTGATGTTAAAGAAGCAAGAAAGAATTATAAGAGAACTGTGAACAATTGTAGCCCAGCAAATGAGAAAACATATAGGAAATAGACAGATTCCTAGAAAGATAGAAATTCCTGAAACTGACTCAAGAAGAAATATAAAATCTCAGCAGACCCATAACAAGTAAAGAGGTTGAATTAGTAATAAAAAAAAAATCCCACAAAGAAAAGCCCAGGATCAGATGGCTTCACTGGTAAATTTTACTAAATGTTTAGAGAATTAACACCAATCTTACATAAAGTCTTCCAAAAAATAGAAGTGAAGAGAACACTTCCCAACTCATTTTATGAGGCCAGTATTATCTAGATCCCAAACCAGACAAGGACATCACAAGAAAAAGGAACTGCAGAGCCATGCCCCTAGGAATATAAGTGCAAAGTTCTCAAAAAATACGGGCAAACCCAAAATAACATCCTATGAAAAAGTTTATACACCATAACCAAGTAGGATGGATCCCAGGAATACAAGATTGGCTAAATATACGCCGTTCAATCAATGTAATACTCTATATTAATACAATCAAGAAAAAAAGCCCACACACTCATCAGTAGATTCAGAAAAAGCATTAGACAAAATCCAATACCTTTCTTCATGACAAAACACACTAAACAGATTAAGAATAGACGGAAACTTTGCCAAACTGATAAAGGGCATCAACAAAAAACTCTCAGATAACTTAATAGTGAAAGACTGGAAGCTTTCTCCCTAAGATCAGGAGCAAGGCATGAGTGCCTGCTTTTGCCACTTCTATTAATTGTACTGGAGGTTTTAGCCAGGGTAGTTGGGCAGGAAAAATAAATAAAAGGCATCCACGTTGGAAAGTAAGAAGTAAAACTATGTCTATTCATAAATGGCATAACCCTATATATATAGAAAACCCTAAAGAATTCATAAACCATTAGAGCTAATAAGTGGGTTCAGCAAGGTTGCAAAATATAAGATTAATATACAAAAGTCAATTATATTTTTGTACACTAGCAATGAATAATCAACATTAAAAATAATAAAGTAATAAAGAAGACGTTGATAACAAAGGAAGTATAAGACCTGTACACTGAAAACTATAAGATATAATTGAAAGAAATTAAAGACCTAAATGAATGGAAAGTCATTCCAGGTTCATGGATTGGAATACTTAACGTTGTGAAGAAGGCAGTACTCCCCAAAGTCATCTACAGATTCTTTGTAATTCCTACCAAAATCTCAGCTGCCTTTTTCTGCCAAAATTGACAGCTGATCTTTAAATTCATGTAGAAATTGAAAGGATTTAGAATATCCAAAACAATCTTGAACAAAGAGGATTCACATTTCCTGATACCACAACTTTACTATACAGCTACAATAATCAAGACTGTGTGGTGCAGGCTAGGAGAGACATATAGATGAATGACATAGCATTGAAAGTTCAGAAACAAACCCTTACATTTATGATAAATTGATTTTTGATGAGGGTTCCAAGACAATTCAATGGGGAAAGGATAGTCTACAATAAATGGTGTGGAAACAACTGGATATTCACATGCAACAGAATGAATTTGTACCCCTTCTTCACACCACATACAACAACTAACTCAAAATGGATCATAGCCCTAAACATTGAAGTTACAACTATGAAACTCTTAAGTGAAAACACTGTCATAAATCTCCATGACCTTAGAGTAGGTGATGATTTATTAGATATGACAACAAAAGCGCAAAGCAACATTTTTAAAAATAGATAAATTGAACTATATCAATATTAAAAACATTTGTGCTTCAAATCACACTATTTAGAAGGTGAAATGATGACCCACAGCTGGGAGAAAATATTTGCAAATTATCTCTCTGATAAGGAATTAGTACTCACAACATATGGAGAACTCTTACAATGGAACAACAAAAGAGAAACCAGTTTTTAAAATGGGCAAAGAATCTGAATAGACATTTTTCCAAAGATATACATACGGCCAATAAGCACATGAAAAGGTGTGCAGCGTCACTAGGCATTAGCGAAATACAAATCAACACCATGAGGACGGTTATTTAAAGAGACAGTAAATAGCAAGGATGTGGAGAGGTTGGAGCCCTCACATATTCCTGGTGGAGATGTAAAGTGGTGCATCCATGAGGGAAAACAGTTTGGTGATTTCTTAAAGCTAAGCTTAGAATTACCATACAACCCAGCAATTCCTCTAAGTATGTTCCTAGAACTGAAAACTTGTGCACATAAAAACTTGTGCACAAATGTTCCTATCAGTGTTATTCATGATAGCCCCACAACAGAAACAACCCAAATCCATCAGCTGATGAATGGATAACAAAACTGTGGTATATCCATAACATGGGCTGTTAATTGGCCATAAAAGGGATGAAGAACTGACTTATGCTTTCATATGGCTGAACCTTGTCAACGTATGTTAAGTGAAAGGAACCAGACACAAAAGACCACCTAAGACACAATTCCATTAATGTGAAGGCTGTCTTAATATGTCCGTAAGAGTTCATAAGAACATTGAATAATCATAAGAATATGTTCAAGAATTCAAGAACATGTGAGAAAAGAAGGATAAATATTTCTGTGACCCTTGGCTTTCAACAAAATGAAGAGTCTATAAATGTCGCTAAGAAGAATATATTCACTGAAAAGATTCAAGAACTTTCTTTGAGACAAACTTCTGGCACACCAGTAAACCTGAGAAATCTGAGGAACTGGTCTGTTGGCAAACTGACCTAGAGCAGTGGTCCTCAAACTTCAGTGTGTGTGGGGCCCATGGAACTCAGAGTCTCCGGCCCCACCCCTGGAGTTTCTGCTCTAGTAGATTGGGAGTGGGGCCCGAGAATCTGCATTTCTAGCAGCTCCAGGTGAGGCTGTGGCTGCTGCTCTGGGAACACGCTTTGAGACCGGCTGTGCCGGTGCGATGCTTGGCAGGCAGAACGTGGTCTGTGCTGAATAAACAGAGCTTTGTGGGAAGAAAAGATGGCATCTGGATGGGCCTTGCACTGGCCTCCAGAACCCTGCTGCATGTACCCGAAGCCCACCGTCCAGGGTCCCTCCCACCCCCTGCCTGCCTCAGGCTCCCTCTGTGCCCCAGGCCGTGTCCTGTAAGGCCCAGAAACAAGGGCCAGACTCCAGTGACCAGGCCATGCAGAGGAGGCTGAGGCCCTGGGAGGCTCAGGGCTGCCTGTCTTATGGCCACTGACCGGCCCAGCATTTGCCCTTTGGTCTCCAGATTGAGTCAGGGATCTGAACTGCCAGATGTGTCCCAGGAACAACACTGTCATCAGAAAAGGAGCTGACAGGAGAGGAGAGCAATGTTGGCTGGTCAGGCAGGTGTGGGGAGGCCCAGGCTGGGTCTGGCCACTGCCGCTGTCCTGAGTGTAGCAGCAGCCATGGGAGCTCTGCTGGCACCACAGCAGGCAAAGTAGGACAGGGCAGGGTGCCTGGTGAGAGGCGGCCAGCCCTTCTCGCCATCTTGCAGATAAGACACGTCCTTTTCCTGGGAGCTGTGGCTAGGGACTGAGGAGGAGCTGGTGCTTAGCAGCCCGGGTCTGTGGGCAGGGGTGGAGGGGCAGTCACAGTGACAGGATCAGACCCAGGCCTGTCTCTGCCCCAGGGCTCTGCTACTCGGAGGCTCTCAGCCTTCCTGAAATGCTAGCCCTTGCATAAGGCCTCTCATTTCCTGGCCAGACCACAGCCTGTAGGAAAGTGGGTACCATGACAGACCCCAGGGGCCAGAGGGTAGAAGGGAAAAGGGAACAGGCACCAGAGAGAGGCCCAGAATAGCTGTGGCCAGTGATTACAGGGCTGGGCCGCCTCCGCCCAGCCCCACCCTGCCTGCCACGCAGCCCAAGGAGCCTGGGCTCTGCAGACAGGCAGCCTGCCATGGAGGGGACAGATGGACATGGGAAGTCAGAAGGGGGGTGTCTTGAGGATCCCTGGGTCCAACCCTGAATTGGGCAGCTGGGGGCTGGCCCCAAACAGGGCTACACTGGGGAATCCCCGGCTCTATCCCCATCGTTCCAAACCCCCTTGCCTGTGTCCTCTGTCCCCCAGCCCCTCCACTGGGCTCTAGGTTCCAGGCCCCCTGCCACCCTCTGCCATGGGGACAGTGAACCAGACAGGCCAGGGAGAGCCAGGCAGCGTAGCCCAGGAGGGCCCAGCTCAGAGCAGCACAGGGAAAGCCACATGGTGATGCTTAGAAAAAGGAAACAAAACCAGCAGGAGGTTAGGGAGACAGGGGAGAGGAGGAGGAAAGGACAATGGGAGGGAAGGAGTGCCAAAAACAGTGAAAAACAGTGACAGAGACAGGGAGACAGTGATGGATGACAGGGCCGAGGCTGGGAGAAAGAGGAGGAGGAGACAGGAGGCAGCATGGTGGGAGGTGCAGGCCTCAGCACAGTGCTGGGTGCTTAGTGCACACTGACATGCCTACTCCTCTCAGATAGAAACCATCATTATCCCACTTGACAGATGGGGAAACAGAGGCAAAGAAACTTGCCCGAAGCCTCACAGCTTCCTTGCTGTGCCAGAAACAGAATTTGACCCCAGGCCACCCGTGTCAGCGTCTGCACCCTTAACGCCCATGCTGCCCTGACTCTGGGTGTCCCCTCATCCTGACCATGACACCTATCCCTCCTCATGGCACCTGCAGGCCAGTGGGCCCGTTTCAGTGACCCACGAGGAAATGCCAGCCCAGGGAGGGAGAGCGGAGAGAGCTGCTCAAGGCCACGTGATTGCCACACACAGGATACCTGCACACATCGTGTTGCAAGGCCTCCTCTGCCAATCATGATACTGGATGAAACACTGCACTAGAAACCTATAGCAGAAGCATGACCATCATCCTCTGCATGCCCACCACCCGCCATACACCTACCTCAGCCAAGGCAGGGCTTGCACCCCGGGCAGGGTGAGGGCATAGTCATCATGTGGGGGGATGCTGTTTGGAGACTCTGCAGTCCAGCGAGCAAAAATGATGACACTCGACTTCTGGTTAATAAGTTCCATCGGGTCACAGTGTTGCAAGAGCAGACAAGCAGGACAGCCAGGCCCCAGCAAACACCTGCCAGCAGGTATGGGCTCCCACGTGGCCTCCGAAGGCCTCTGCCCTGCCCATTCCGTCCCCCGGGGGCTTTCTGGGGTGACCTGCATGTCTCAGAGTCAGGGACATTCCTTCTGGGAATCAGGCCCAAGGGAGGGACACATTGGACAAGGCCTTTGCAAGTATTATAAGAAGCAATTCTGCTGTTTAGGGGGAGAGAACTAGAGCTCTCCCTGTGTATTTAGTTCAAACTGCATTTGCTGAACTCCTCAGGCCATCTGGAATGGAACCCCCATCTGCCCAGATCCTTGCTGGGCAGTACCATCAGCTGTGCCTCCAGAACCCTCTGGACCCCCATTTTTCCCTCCCCTCCCCATAGCCAGCCCCGGCTAGGTCTCAGGGCTCTCCCTGGGACAATTACCGAGACTGGAGGAAGATGCCTCACCTGTCTCTTATTTCTCCTCACCCCACTTTGGTGATCTCTAAACCCACAGGGCTTCTCACACCTCACAGCAAACCCTGGTTCCCACCCAGTCCCTCCAGTGCACTGCCACCCTTCCTGGCTCACCACTCAGCTCCAGTCATGGCTCTTTACTGCTGAAATCTTTTGATTTCTGTGTAAGTTGACCCCTCTGGAAGGTTAGTTCTACAAGGTAGGGGACTTTTTGCTTTTCTGTACCCTGCCAGTGCCAGTGACTATTTATTTAAAGACCGATGCCCTCTGACAGTCATAGGAAGAACACCCAACCCCTAGCATGTCATTGAAGGCTACTCATGACTGAACCCCAACTTAGGGTATCTTCCTGCCTCCCGTCCCACCACTCTCTCTCAAGGACCCAGAGCTCTACCCATTGGAGCTCCATCCATCCCTTCACACCCCAGGCATTTCACTCCTTCATGCTTTTGTCTGTACCATTTCCTCTGCTTGCAGTTTCCTCTCCCCATTTTCCTACCTGGTAAACTACTATGCAGCCTTCAAAGCCCAACACCAATGCCCCTGCTTTGTAGAATGGCAAGAAAAAGGATTTGGGGTTTCAACTGGGATTTAAATCCTGGCTCCATACTTCCTGGCTTGAGCAAGTAACTTCCTTTCTCTTGATCTTTTCTCCTCTGCAAAATGGGATTGCCAATTCCTGTTCTGCAGAGCTGCCCACTGCCAGCTTGCCTCTTCTCACTGTACTCAGAGGTCTTTTGAGCTCTGACACTCCAGCAGTACTGGAACATGAACAGCAACATGGGGAACATCTACCAATTTGGCCCCAGCAGCCACTCCCCCTCCCTTTGCCAACCCACTAGAGGAGGAAGCCTGCCAGGCATTCAGCCCAGGTGGTTCTGATAGGCTACCCTCTGTCTCCACCTGCTGGGATAGGCATGTGGCCTAGGCCTGTCCAATCAGAGCCTCCCAGCCCTTCCTGCCACCTGATTGGCTCAGAGATGGGCACGTGAGACCCAGACTGGGCCAATGGACGCCTCCTTGGGACTTTGGCTAGAACCAGTGGGAAATGAGCCCTCTCTAGCTTTGGGCTGGGTTTGCTGAGCTGGTGAGGCTGAGTGAGGCTATGGCAGAGAAAAGCCAAACTGCAACTGGAGGTGTGATCTGAACCCCGAGATCTATGCCTGTCTGAGGCAGAGGCACCTGGCCTTTTCAGTCACAGGCACAGACCCTCTCCCTCCCAGCTGAAGGGAGTCTGAGTTGGGTTGGGTTTGTCCTCTCCCAGGCTACCATTGTGTGCCATCGGGTGGTCCACAGTCTCAGCTTTCTCACCTCCCTGGGGGTGAGCAGGGGCTGGGACAGGATGCAGAGCCCCACCTGGCTCTGAGAGGAACACCAGTGACTCCAAACACTGGGACGGGGGCTCAGCCCTGCGGCCCTGGGAGTGGAATGGGGGAGGGGGCCCGGTGCCAACACCGCTGTTGCCAGTGTCTCAGAGGCAGAAGATATAGAGCCGAGACCTTGGGCTTTCATATTAAAAATGTAAGTTCCTTGAGGCAGGGATATTTCTAAGTTTTGTTCCCGACTATCTCCCAGCACCTAGACATATGCTTGGCACAAGCAGGCAAACCAACAGGTCCATGGTCCATGGTGTGCCGGCCACGGGAAGCATGGCCACCATGCCCAGGCAAGAACACAGAGGAAGCCAAGGGGCCGCAAGAGACACGGGGTGACAGTGGAGCTGCTGCTGGGCCCTGGGGGTGAGGGTGGGGTGCAGAGGGCAGTGGTGCTCTGGGTAGCTGTTCCACCTTCCTGGAATCTCCTCTTCCCTGGGACCCTAGGCACTAGGCCAGTGCTGGTGGTGAAGCCCTGGGGCTGAGGCTGTGGCCGTGAAGGGGCTGCCGCAGACCTCCCCCTAGCAGAATATCTCAAAGCTCCCTGGGGCAGCAGGAGCCCCATGCCTGAGCCAGGAACCTTCAGTGGCCCCTTTCCAAACTTACAGCAGCACCTCTTGCTTTGCAGAAGGAGGGAACAGTTCTGGGCCTCCCCTCCCAGCAAAAGGGGCTGAAATTCCTCCTGGGTTCTGGAGCCCTCATCCCCAGGCCAGAAGCCCTCACAGGCCACAGACCACATCCCTTCCAACCCAGACATGGTTGCAGAGACACTACAGGCCCTGTGAGGCCATTTCCAGATGCCATGGGCAGGGCATGCTCCTCCAGCAGGACTAGCCTGGCAGAAAAAGACCTCTCGCAGCTGGGTGCCCTCCCTAAGTGCCACCTGCAGGCCCACAAGCACAGCCTTAGCCAAAGTTCAGCTTGGGGCTTGGGAGGGAGAGAAGCCAGTGGGAGAGGCTGGACAGGTTGGTCTGATTAACTCTTGCTGGCCCAAGGTCACACACAAAGCTGTGATGGCTAGAAACAAGCCATGGGAGAGGAACAAGAGAGCCCGACAGAAGCAGACAGAGATTCTGAGAGATGCTGGGTGAGAAGCTCATGGCCAAGGGCAGGACACACCAGGTGGGGAGCCCAGCCTGCACAAAGGCTGGGAAGGGAGGTTCGGAGCCGACCTCCTAACACCTGCTGTCTCTTCACAGGCTCTGCAGGAGAGGGAGGGAGGTCAGAAGGAGCAAAACCCAGAAGGTGACTAGTACCTCTGTTTCTCATCCCTCAAACCTGGGTGGGGTAGGTGACAGGAGAGAGGTGTCCCACAGAGACATGGGGATGCAGACACTCCATGCAGTCCCTCAAAGATGCATGTTTCTTTGCAGATGCTCCCCAGAACCCAGGTGCTTAGTTGTCCTCTAACATCCCACGCTGAGCCCTGAGGGGCCAGTAGCCACCAAGCCCTGCCCTGTCTTAGTACTGGGTAAACATCTGTCTACTTAGTGACTGGGAGGACAGAGGCTGTGGCAGACTTAGACACTGAGTCCACACCCCAGACTGCCAGGAGACTCTCCACTCCACACCACCAGCCAGCTCATGGAAGAGGGGCAGAGGGGTGGTGCTGGAAAGACAGATCCCAGCCCTATCCCATGGGCTTGAGGAGGCATCCAGGTCTGGCCTGCTGTGTCTGGACACACAGGGAGCAGGGGGCAGGGGGCAGTGTGAGGGGCAGGTGGGATGGGTAGAGACATTCCCAAGCCCGGATATCCTCAAGTCTTGGGCCACTCCTGCCACCACAGGAGCCCCAAGCCCTACCCGGTGTGGATTTCAGGATGGAGTAGGGAGTGGCGCCCACTGCACAGTAGGACAATCAAGGGACCTGACCGAGTGGCCCAAGCTTCCCCTCCTACGCGCACGGGCCGAGCGCGCTCAAGTCCAGGGGCTGCCGGGTGCATATGGGAAGGGGGCGAAGGTAAGGGAGACGGCCTTCCCGGATTGGCCAAATGCCCTCCACACCCCACAACTGACCCTGGTCTCCAGGCACCGGCTGTGGGACCCAAATAGTCACCGCTCCTGGAGTGGGGAGATAACTCCGGAGGAGGAGCAAGAGCCTTTGCTCGCTGGAGGCGTCTTTCTGCGCCCCACCAGCGCCCCTGCCCGCCACCCCTATCCCCAGCTAGGAAGGAGATGGCAGGTGTCCCCGCCGCCGTCGAGGGGTCAGGCCGCGATGGGAAGCGCAAGGAGCCGGGTTTGGTTGTGGGCGCGCGGCAGGGCCGGCGAGCACTCACCTGGGCCCAGGGCGCGGGGCGCGGCGCACAGGAGCAGGAGGAGCGCGGTGCCCAGACAGGCAGCCGCCAGCCCGCGCCTACGCCAGCAGCGCCTCCCCATGCTGTGTCTGGTGCGCGGCAGAGGACAGTCCGCTGCGTCCGGCTGGGGACTACTGTGCCAGGGCCCGGGACCCGCCCCCAGCCTGCCGGGCCCCGGCAGCGCAGCGCCCTACCAAGACGCGCCACCCAGGCCAGGGGAGCACGGCGGCGGGACCCCAGCCCCCTACAAGCCCCTGCGACTCCCTGGGGATTGAGGGGGCGGGCCACAGTCAGGCGGCAGGCCCGGTCCTCTTTTCGTGACTCTCACCCGATAGAAGGGCCGAAGTCCAGGGCGGGAGGGTGGAGACTGATTGGGGAAGCCCCTCGCCTCGAGGCCCCGCCCCTAGGGTTTGCCTAGGGACGCGGTCATCCACTCAAGGCCAAGAGGCATTGTCGCTGTGGCGTGGCCCCCACCCCCGCGAGGTGTCCCCTTGCCTTTTTGCTGCGTTAGATGCCAGGGGCCCAAGGGCTGATCTAGGATGAGGCTAAGGAGCCTAGGAGAGTGTCCTGCTGCCCATGGCTCTCCGGAACCCCGGCCCTCAGTAGCAGGCCTAAGACTGTCCCTTTCTCCTCCACCCAAGGCTACCCTGCAGCCTTGCTTTCCTCCGTGGTCTTCAGGTCCTGCCTGAATCTAGCTCATGCAGGTTGGGCTAGACTCTGGACAGAGAGGTAGGGTCTCAGCTTACGTTTCCCGGGCATGGAGCTTGTTGTACCTCATCGTGTCACCCACAACTGCTCTGGACATCACATGAGCACTGAGGACTTGCCAGGGACTCTGTGTGTGTGCGTTTGTGTGTCTGTTTTGGGGGATGGAGGGGGCGAGGTGAGAGTAAAGTCCAGACTTTGAAAGATACATACATCCAGCTAGCCCAGTGGGTGGGAGCCCACGGCCCGACCGCAGGGTCTTGCTGCGCAGAAGTCAGGCTAGCAGGGAACCGGAGGGTGTGGCTGGCACTGTGTGCACTGATGAGTTCATTGGAGCCAACATTTAGCAGTGTGAGTGCATGGGATAGGCTACTGTGTTAAACTCCAAGGTTTTTTAAGGAACACAAGTGTAGTTTTGTTACATGGATATAATATGTAGTGGTGAGGTCTGGACTTTCAGTGTAACTGTCACCTAAATAATGTCATTGCACCTGTTAAATAATTCCTCATCCCTCCCACCCTGCCCACTCTCCTACCCTTCCAAGTCTCCAGTGCCTATTGTTCCACACTCTAGGCTCTGGTTATTAAACTGCTCTTGAAAAATCTGGTGACTCCGAATCCACCTGGTCCCACTTACTGCTGTGGGAGATTAGGAAAGTCACTGCACCTCTCTGTGCCCCATTTCCCTATACAGGGGAATAATCCTAAACCTCCATATTGTGAAGATTAAATGAGATATGAGAAACGTTTGCAGCGGTGCCTGGCACTCAGTGAGTGCCAAGTAAGTATTTGATATTAGTAATTAATTTAATTTATGGTTACTGCCTGTTTCTGGCGAGTGACTGGTTTCTGTTACAGTGGTGAAATAAACATTTCTTCCTATTACATTTATTTAAGTTGTGGATCTATTTAAGGAAGAATATTAAGCAAATAATAGTTCTGCTGGTTTTGTGATACAGCTTTAAATGGTGTTGATGTTCTCAAGGACAGAGGGGTGGGAGTCCCCACTCACAGTAAGCCAGAAGCTTCTTATCGTGACTTCCCTGGCCTTGGGGAACCTCCAGCCCACCCCTAGACTGGCTCACGACCCAGGGATTCCAGGTCATTCGTATTCCCTGCCGGCCCTAACTCGCATCCAAAGGTGCCTTCCAAATTTCCCCAGACCCGCATTCCTTGGCCCCAGTGCCAGCCCTGGAAATCTCAGCGCGCCTTATGTGCTGCCACCTGGTGGCCAAAGTTGGGAATAACATCTCAGCCCTTTATCCGGAGATGTCCCTGGAGACAGGTGGAGAGATGGTCTTGGGTCTTGGGATGGGAGGATGCAGATGCCTGGCTAGACACCCGAGGCCTCAGGAGCTTCCCTGCGAAGATGCCCTCTCCCAGGGACTCACATTCATTCAGTCATTCAGTGAATCATTCGAGAGATACAGGACACCCACTCAGGGCTGAGGCTCCAGTGAGAGGGTGAGACCCATGCAGTGTCTGCCCTCACAGCATTTCCATTACAGATGGGAAGCATGGATAAAGAGATGGTGTGATGAATGCTGCTGTGAAGAAAACACAGCGGGTACCAGGATGGGAAGTGTGTCTGGTGTAAGGAGGTTGCTGGGGCAGTCCTCAGGGAGGCAGCATTGGAGCAAAGATGTGACTCCAGGGAGCAGAAGCCGGCAGGTGTCATTGCAAAGGCCCTAAGGTGACGTTCCAGTTGCTGTCGCTAGGTAATGAACTGCCCTAAAACTTAGCAGCTTAAGGAAGCCATTTAAATTTTGCCCACAATTTTGTGGATCAGGAATGGGGGGATGGGCTTGGCCGAGTGCTTCTCATGGGAGTCTCAGGCTGCCACAGTCAGATGGTGGCTGGCACTGTATCACTGGGAGGCTCACCCAGGTCGAGTATCCTGCTGACTCACACTGGCCGATAGTATCCATCAGGGAGCTCTGCTGGGCAGCAATCTGAGGATCTCCTCAGAGCACCCTTCATCCTGGGGGTCTCCTGGGGCACCCTCCAGCCTGGGGACCTCCTAGGGCACCCTCCTGCCTGGGGCCCCATGTGCTTGGACTGTTCCCATGGAGTCTGGCTGTGTGGCCATTTTCTGACCTGGCTTGGGACTGCCTTTTACACAAATATCACTGAGGCTGGACCAGACTCAGGAGTGGGGCCATGCCCACCAGCAGTGCCCAGAAATTTGCTGGTATGTTTTAGAACCACCATGGCTTGTCCCAGGAGCAGCAGGGAGGCTCTGGAGTGGGTGAGAGCGGATGGGTGAAGTCAAACAGGCAGACAGGGAGCCCAGATCCCAAGGGTGGGTTTTTCTAAGCACAGAGGGAAGCCATCCATGAAGAACTGCTGAATCACAGATGCCACCTCTGCTGCTCTGTGGAAGGCAGGGAAGAGGTGGAGACTAGGAGAGGAGACAGAGCTGTCTCTGGGAGAGATGATGCTTTTCTTTTCATGGAGGAAACCATTAGAAAAATAATACATCTTGTCTGGTTCGTGTTCTGTGTGAGGTGCTATTCTAAGCCTTTCATGTGTGTTACCTCATGCGATTCTCAGATGCATTTCATGAAGTACATAATAGACTTTCATTTTACAGATGAGGAAACTGAGGCACCGAGAGGCTCAGTAACTTACCCAAGGACACAGTCAGTGAGTGGTGTAGCCAGGATTGTTTGAACCTAGCAGCCTGCCATTTTTAACTTCTGCGAGATCTTCATTATTATTAATATTTTGGGAGGGATATGGAGTCTTGCTCTTTTGCCCAGGCTGGAGTGAAATGGCTTTATCTCAGCTCACTGCAACCTCCTCCTGGGTTCAAACAATTCTCCTGCCTTAGCCTCCCCAAGTTGGGATTAGAGGCACCTGCCACCATGCCCAGCTAATTTTGTATTTTTAGTAGAGATGAGGTGTGGGAAGTAGAAAAATTCCTTTTTTAAAGTTTCCTATCTTGTTAAAGAATAAGTGTGCTAATAACTTTGTTACGCCCTATCCTATGTAGCTGTTAGACATGCTGTGCTTACAGGCACATAGTACATTCTATGTCCTCGTACTTTAACCAAAATATCTGTGCTAGACATGCTCACAGGCATGCCCCAGCTCTCCATTGCTTTTACCTGTTCAGAAAAGTTTTAAGTTGTTAGCCAGTTGGGTTCTAGTTTAGACTGTGAGGTCTGACTCCAGCCAACGGAGATCAGACACAGCAGTAAGGACAATCCCATATGCAGAAGGGATAAATTTGTGTGTTTTCCTTTGTTCATTGTACTCTTGTGGCACAATGGCTAGTGAGGGTACCCTTCCTGCAGTCCAGGAAGTAAAAACTGTGTTGCTGAAAGATCCTTTGACTCAGTGCTGATTTTTTCTTTGCGGCGCTGAGCATCTATTTCCAACATCTGTTTCCAACATGGGGTTTCACTATGTTGGCCAGGCTGGTCTCAGACTCCTGACCTCAGGTGATCCACCCACCTCGACCTCCCAAAGTGCTGGGAATATAGGCATAAGCCACTGCGCCCAGCCAAGATCTATATACTTTGAAATAGTTTGGCAATGTTTGTTTGTTTTTAATTAAACTCTTTGGGGTCACTAGGTTTGTGTGCAGTTGTAAGGAGGAGAGATCCCATGTACCCTTTGCCCAGTTTCCCCCAGTGCTAAGATCTTGCAGAGCCACAGTGCAGTTAGCCCAGTTGGGATGCGATATGGAGCCATCCACACGACTTCTGTACAATGTTCACCTTTTCACAAATTGGTTGCAGACGTTTAAAACTCAGGAGATTTCAAAAAACCTGTTGGATTTCTGGCAGCTCTTGAGCCATAAGATGAGGGGCCTCCTGTGCAGCGCACCCTGAGACTAGGTCTCGGTACAGTTTGTTGAGGGTCTGTCTGTTGAGGGGTGCAAGGTAAGCTGGGGAGGGGCAGCTGACCGAGGTGCAGTCTCCCCACCCTGAGGGAAAGGGGACCTGGGGTTCTTAGGGGCTGCTCCCTGGTCAGGTGGGGAGGGGCTGCTAATTCTCCAGCCCTTCCAGCTGCCCTCTGAATGGGAAGAGTAGACTCAGAGTCACCAGAAGACGCCCTTGAGAAGACAGCTGAAGGTGCTGGCCGCTGGTGTCCAGGTCACGCAACTTCTTCTGTCTTGTGCACTCTGTTCCTAGGGCCTGCAATGGCACCTGGCATGAGAAGGATTGAGTGTGGGATGCTTAAGCCTGGGCGCCTTTCTGCATGTCTGTTCCAGGTGGCCCAGGCTGGTGAGGAGCAGAGACGCAGCAGGCCCAATATGAGAACAAACCTTTTCCTCCTTCATTCACACAACACGATGGGCCCCAGTCACCAAGTGCATGTGGGCTTTTTCTAGCAGCCAGCTCTCCAGCTGGATGTCCTCTCTAGCTGGGTGTCCCAGTCAGCTCAACTCTGACACCACCTGCTGGGAACGGCGTCAGATCCCACAGGTTGAGGGCTGTCCCACAAGACTGCCCCCCACTTCAGATGCTGCAAGCACAGGTTATGGTCTGTGCTTCAGACCAACTGGCTATAAACTGGGGTTTCCAGTGTTCATTTAATTTGCTAGTGTGGCTCAGAAAACTCAGGGAAACACTTTATTATTGATATGTACCAGTTTCTTACAAAGAACATTACAAAGAAAACAGATGAACAGCCAGATGGATGACATGCCCCGGGCGAGGTATGGGGAGGGGGCACAGAGCTTCCGTGCCTTCTCTGGGTGTGCCCTTCTCCAGGAACCTACCTGCCTGTGCCCAGCTGTTGGGAAGCTCTTCTGAACCCTGTCCTTTTGGGTTTTTGTGGAGGCTTCATGACCTACACGATTGACTAAATCATTGGCCTTTGGTGACCAACTCAACCTTCAGCTTCTCTCTCCTCCCCAA
>CAUYQU010059661.1:0-32336 GCA_963574635.1 Cheracebus regulus
GCAGGAGAATTGCTTGAACCCTGGAGATGGAGGTTGCAGTGAGCCAAGATGGTGCCATTGCACTCCCGCCTGGGCAACCGAGCACCACTCCGTCTCAAAAAAAAAAAAAAAAAAAAAAGCCTCAGGCCTGTTCTCATCAGCCACCTTGGGTCACCTGCTAATCTGCAGTCACTGTGGCCAAGGGTATGGCCAATGCTGCTTGACCAGCCAGGGCCCGGCATGGGCCTCGAGGGCAGGAGCCTGCAAACCGCATGGCTTGGAGAGGAGAAGGGTGGCTCCTGCTGGGAATTCAGGGAATCAGGAGGCAGGGAAGCGATGCTCCCCATTTTCTACAGCCCGTCTCCTCCCACTCCCTGCAGTGTACGTAGGCCTGGCCACAGTGGCTGCCGCCACCTGGTGGTTCCTGTATGATGCCGAGGGACCTCACGTCAACTTCTACCAGCTGGTGAGCAAGGGATGGCCAGGGAGCCTGTTGAACTTACAGCTCGAGTGGTTGGAGTTCCAGGGGAAGCAGGTCCAGAGCCGCTGGGTGGCCTGCAGGGTCCTTCCCCACTCACTATACACGTGTAGACATCCCCACCCACGGAGCCACATTCACAGCCCACTGGAAACCCAGAAACACCAGCACAGCCTCCCAAGCCAACAGGCTGCTCCCCATCCCAGTCAGTTAGGAAGGGCAAGGGGCCTGACTGCCAGATCTATCTTACCTTTTTCAGGGAACCCCTAAAATGTCGAGGCTCGAGAGGAATGAGCCCCTAAATGGTGGGACTTTAGGCAGAGGGTCGAACTGAGGAGATCAAGAATGGAGGAGAGGGCCGGGCGCCGGCCTGAGATCACCTGAGATTGGGAGTTCAAGACCAGCCTGACCAACATGCTGAAACCCTGTCTCTACTAAAAATACAAAAATTAGCTGAGTGTCCTATAGTGGCACGTACCTATATCCTAGCTACTCAAGTGGCTGAGACATGTGAACCTGGGAGGCGGCATTTGCCGTGAGCCAAGATCACACCACTGCACTCCAGCCTGGGAGACTGAGCGAGACTCTGTCTCAAGACAAAAAAAAAAAGACTGGAGGGGAGGCTGGACACGGTAGCTCATGCCTGTCATCCTAGTGCTTTGGGAGGCCAAGGTCGGCAGATGACTCAAGCCCAGGAGTTTGAGACCAGCCTGGGCAACATAGGGAGACCCCATCTCTACCAAAAAAAAAAAAAGTAAAAATTAGGTGCGGTGATGTGTGCCTGTAATCCCTCCCAGCTACTAAGTTGAGCCCAGGAGGTCGCAGCTGAAGTGAGCCTCGATCGCACCACTGCACTTTAGCCTCAGTGACAGAGCAAGACCCTGTCTCTAAAAATAAAAGAACATGGGGCCAGCGCTGTGGCTCATGCCTGTAATTAATCCCAGCACATTGGGAGGCCGAGGCAGGTGGATCACCTGAGGCCAAGAGTTTGAGACCAGCCTGACCAACATGTTGAAACCCCGTCTCTACTAAAAATACAAAAATTAGCTGGGCGTGCTGGTGTGCGCCTGTAAGCCCAGCTACTTGAGAGGCTGAGGCAGGAGAATTGCTTGAACCCAGGAGGAGGTTGCAGTGAGCCGAGATCGCACCACTACACTCCAGCCTGGGAGACAGAGCGAGACTCCATCTCAATAACAATAATAATAATGAAAGAACTGACTGTGTGCTTGACACAAATTACTAGGAATGTGGCAGTGACTGAGCAGGCCAAGTCTTGACAAAGAGCTTTCAGTCTCGTGGGGAGAGGGCCATGGAAACAGGGTGCTTCAAGGTGGGAGGTATTTGACGGAGGAAAAGCAGGTAGTGAGTCAGAGGCCGCCGAGGCTTAGACTCAAGGTAGAACTTTCAATTCGAGTTGCGGTTGGAATTTCAGGGGGCTGTCCAGAGTTCCATGGTTCTGGGAAGGCGCTGCTGACAGGCAGCAGAGTGGCTCAGAACAGGGGGCACCCAAGTGTGCCAGGCTCATGACTGAGTTCCACCACGTGCTAGCTGTGTGACTTTGGGCAGGCTTCTTAACTTCTCTGTGCCTTGGTTTCCTTATCCCTTAAATGGATGGTAATGCTTCCTGCCACATAGGGCTACCCAGAGGATGAACTGAGTTAACACTTATAAAATGTTTAAAATGACATCTGTTTCATAAGAGCTATGTAAATATCAATTAAGTTAATAAAACCCAAAGGAGGCGGGGTGCGGTGGCTCACACCTGTAATCTCAGCACTTTGGGAGGCGGAGGCGAGTAGATCACTCGAGGTCAGGAGTTTGAGACCAGCCTGGCTAACAGCGTGAAACCCTGTCTCTACTAAAAATACAAAAATTAGCCAGGCATGGTGGCAGGTGCCTGTAATCCCAGCTGCTTGGGAGGCTGAGGTGGGAGAATCGCTTGAACCTGGGAGGCAGGGGTTGCAGTGAGCTGAGATCGCACCAGTGCACTCCAGCCTGGGCAATAGAGCAAGACTCAGTCTCAAAAAAAAAAAAAAGGTGGGGGGCCTTGCAGGATACAGGGAATAGGAACTACGCAGGCGAAGGGGAGCAGTGGCCTCACCTGTAGAAATGGGGCCTCCCAGGGTTTTCTGATGTGCCGAGGCGGGTGGATCACTGGAGCCCAGGCCAAAGTTCCAGCCCTGCGTACCTTCTCATGAATAATTCCGGAGGCTGCAACCAAGATCTGTGACGTGTGTGGCAGGTGCTCACTGGCGAAACCCAGAAGGTCTGCACCACTCGTTTATGGCAAGAGCAACAGACCCATTGAAACTTTTTTTTTTTGAGACAGAGTTTCGCTCTTGTCACCCAAGTTGGAGTGCAATGGTGCGATCTTGGCTCACTGCAACCTCCGCCTCCTGGGTTCAAGCGATTCTCCCACCTCAGCCTCCCGAGTAGCTGGAATTACAGACAGCTACATCATGTCCAACTAACTTTTGTATTTTTAGTAGAGATGGGGTTTCACCATGTTGGCTGGGCTGGTCTTGAATGCCTGACCTCAGGTGATCCGCCTGCCTCGGAATCCCAAAGTGCTGGGATTACAGGTGTGAGCCACCGTGCCCGACTGAAACGTCCTGACATGATCTCATTGGTATTTTCTTCCGTGTGTAGATGCGGAAACATATCAGCATTCACATGCCCAGGTCCAAGATGTGTGTCCCTGTGTGTGTTCACACTATGCATAAGCCATGGTGATCTGGCAGGGTGGGGCCCGACAGCAGTGGCACAGTTGGCAGGAGGATTTGGTCCTCTTGGTCACTGGGTGGGCAGAGTCAGGTTCAAAGTTCAGGACGTTATCTCTTCTCTATGATCAGCACCAAATACAAACATGAGGCCGGGCGCGGCAGCTCACGCCTGTAATACCGGCACTTTGGGAGGCCAAGGCGGGTGCATCGCTTTAGCCCAGGAGTTTGAGACCAGCCTGACCAACATGTCGAAACCCCGTCTCTACTAAAAATACAAAAATTAGCTGGATGTGCTGGTGTGTGCCTGTAATCCCAGCTACTTGAGAGGCTGAGGCAGGAGAATTGCTTGAACCCAGGAAGTCGAGGCTACAATGAGTTGAGATCGCACCATTGCACTCCAGCCTGGACGATGGGAGTCAGACCCTGTCTCAGAAACAAAAACCAAAAACAACAAAACGTTCACTTGCTCCAAATGCTGGAGCTTGAGTTTTGGAGAACCGTCCACTATCGATTTAAGAGATTATCAGATTCTTTATCTCTTTGTTAAAATAAGAAATCTAGCCACGCTTATTTTCCTTCCTGCACGAGAGAGAAGAAAAGATACCCAGAGCGGCCTATGTGCATTTGTGCAGTGTGGGAAAACAGATGTATTTACGGGACTGACAGTAGATCAGACAGCTGGGCATTTTACAGGTTTTTCTTTGAGGATTATGTTCGCAGCACATGGCCCCAGTTTCTAACGTAAAAGATCTCAAGATCTCTGTGTTCAGATTTGACTCCCAAGGGCAGATCTGTATTTTTGGAGAATAAGCCGGTTAACAGTTGGAAATATTCACCCTCATCCCCATAATATGAAAGAACAAGACAAGTTCCCCGGATACCCTCAGTTCAGCCTCTTATCTCAGCAGATTCTGTGAAGGAGGTTTAGGAGCAGAAAGAAAACGCCCCTGGGGTTACAGGGACAAAGGCAATTGCCTTTATTGGCCCTAACGAAGCTACCTGTCAAGGCTGCCCCTTGCCATCATTAGTCTCTTCAGTGGCAGAAATGGAGCGAGGTGTGAGGTGTAAATGGAATCTTTTTTGTTTGTTTTTGAGACAGAGTTTCGCTCTTGTTGCCCAGGCTGGAGTGCAATGGCATGACCTCGGCTCACTGCAACCTCCACTTCCTGGGTTCAAGCAATTCTCCTGCCTCAGCCTCCCAAGTAGCTGGGATTACAGGCATACGCCACCACGCCGGCTAATTTTTATATTTTTAGTAGAGATGGGGTTTCACCACGTTGGCCAGACTGGTCTCGAACTCCTGACCTCAGGTGATCCACCTGTGGAAGCCTCCCAAAGTGCTGGGATGACAGGCGTGAGACCTCGCGCCCGGCTGTAAACGGAATCTTAGTGACAGTGATCGGGGCTTGTGTAGCCTTCATCTTCTGTACCACACAGGTGAAATTTGTTCACACATGGTTTTGTCGGTTGATCTTCACATGCATTTCCTTATTCAGTGGTCTCCAGGGTCCTGCCAGCCTCCCCAGGCTAATGACACATGTTCTCCCTCTGATCACCGCCCCACTGCTCCAGAACCGTCTGCCTTTCCCACTCTGTGCCTTCCTTCTCCCTGGCACGGTGCAGTGCCCCCCACCCTGTGCCCCTCCCGGGATCCCCAGCTCACCCCATGGCAATGTTTTGTGCGCTGGTTGTGCCCAGGCATGGGCCAAGGACAGGGTGAGGCTTCCCTCCTCCCACCCAGCAGCCCCCCGCTTGACTTGCCACTCTCTCTGACCCACCACGGTGCCCTCAGAGGAACTTCCTGAAGTGCTCCGAGGACAACCCGCTCTTTGCCGGCATTGACTGTGAGGTGTTCGAGTCCCGCTTCCCCACTACCATGGCCTTGTCCGTGCTAGTGACCATTGAAATGTGCAACGCCCTCAACAGGTGGGCTGGGTGCAGAGCCTGGAGCTGGGGCTCAAGAGTGGGGGGCTGAGGGTTGGGGGTTCCAGCATCAGTGTCTGAGGGGCAGGGTCCAGGATTGGAGTCTATGGATCAAGAGGGTCCAGGATTGGGGTCTGATGTTTGGGGGATGGTCAGGATTGGGATCAGAGGTTCAAGGGGGTCCAGGATTGGGGTCCAGAGGTCAAGAGGGTCCAGGATTGAGGTCTAGGGCTCAGGGAGGCCCAGGATTGGAGTCTGGGGTCAAGGGGTTCAGGTTGGGGTCTGATGTTTGGAGGGTTCAGGATTGCAATCAGAGGGTCAAGGGTCCAGGATCGGGGTTCCAGGGTCAAGGAGCCCATGACTGAGGTAGGAGTCAGAGGGGTCCAGGATTGAGGTCTGGGGCCAAGTATGGTCCAGGATTAGGATCTGGGGTTCGGGGCGTCCGAGACTGGGATCCAAAGGTCCTGGGACCAGGATTGGGATGTAAGGGTCAAGGGGCCCAGAGGGGATTCTGAGGGTCCCTGAACCAGGACTGGGGTCTAGGGGACAAAGAGGGCTGAGAATAGGGTCTGAAGAAATAGAGAGGCCAGGATTAGGTCTGAGGGAGGAAGAAAGGGGTCCCAAGCCCCGGACAGGCCCTGGTAGGCCGAGCGGGCAGCAGTGATGGGCTGCTGGAGAAGTGGCCAGGCTCCTCCCACGGGGTGGGTGCCCATGGCAGGGCCTAAGGAGAGTGCCCTGTGCTTTGGCAGCATCTCGGAGAACCAGTCGCTGCTGCGGATGCCGCCCTGGATGAACCCCTGGCTGCTGGCGGCCGTGGCCATGTCCATGGCCCTGCACTTCCTCATCCTGCTCGTGCCGCCGCTGCCCGTGAGTCACCCCGCCTGCCCCACTGCCCTGCTCCCCGGACATCACGGGACCAGAGCTGGCCGCTGGGCCTCTCTGGGCCCCCCGAAGTGGAAGCCACCTGGAGGAGAGGGAGGTGAGGGGTCTAGCCAGCCACCGCCTCCAGTTGTGGCCCCACTGTCAGGAGCTCCCAGACTTGGGGGACAGAGAGGGGGAAACCTCTTGCTGAGGGGACTGTGCAAGGGTGGACTGGGAGGAAGGATGATACCTTTCCTGGGCAGAATCCTTCCGCCCCCCCACAGGATGGGTGGGAGCTGGCCCAGTGGGCAAGGGCGGGGGGTCTTCAGGCAGAGGAAACCGAGTGGACCAAGATCTGGGGGCTGCATCCAGGGGGTTTTTAGGCGTGCTCACAAGGAGTCCGTCAGAGTCCCGGGGGGTAAGGCCGGCGGACGGCCGGGGCACAGGACAGTCAGTCCTTCCTTCCACCAAACCTCCCTTCCCCGCCCCGCCAGCTCGTTTTCCAGGTGACGCCACTGAGCGGGCACCAGTGGGTGGTGGTGCTACAGATATCTCTGCCTGTCATCCTGCTGGACGAGGCGCTCAAGTACCTGTCCCGGAAGCACGTGGATGGTGAGTGTGAGGCCCCCGCCCTGCCCCGCCTGCCGCTGCCTGCCTCCAGCCTGCCCCGCGCCTGCTTGTGCTCCTGGGCTGCCGTGGACGCTGTGGGTGCGGCGTGTAGAGCCTCTCTGTCTGCACGTGGTGGGCAAGGCATTCTTGGATCCCCAAGTGGAAGGTGTGAAGGGGCTCTGCTGGCTGGGACCCGAGGTGTCTGCGGGGTCTGGCACCACAGGGGTCCTGGGCTCACTGGGCCAGCAACAGGAGCACCGCTCGGTCACCTGCCACCCCCTGCGTGGTCAGGACCCCTCTTCTGTGCCTCGGCCTCTGACCCCTCGGCATGGCCTGTCTTTATCCAGGCATCCTCGGTACGGCCTTGCAGGCCCGGCGTAGGCAACCACTGACCACCTCTTGGATCCCAGAGCACCCCGGGTTGGCCTCTTTGGTGTCACCTTGTGGGTGGGCGAGGGGAGGGTTCTTTGTTTCCAACCTCACAGCTCTGGGTCTGTCTTGACCCACAGTGGAGAGGACGGGGTGGCCTGTGGGCTGGGGAGGAGTAGGCAGGGACGTGGGGTCCCTCCACCTGCCTCTGCCAGGTGGGCTCTGAGAGTGGCTGATTCTGAACCTCCAAGGGCCAGGGACACGGCTTCGTCTCGCCGTCAGAGCTGCTTAGGGAGGGCGGAAGTGGGGGTGAGCTCCTGTTCCTGGGAATGTGCACAGAGACAGTGACCACGTGGCTGGACTGCAGTGCAGGGGCCTACCTTGGGCTGGGCAGTGGCTGAGGCCTGCATGGGGGCAGCTGGGGGCCACCTCTGGCAGAAATGTGCCCCAGGGGAGGGAGTGGGGGCTATAAATAGATCACGAGTCGGTCATTCCCTAGGGGCTGAGCAAGGGAGCTGGTCTGTCTGGGGAGTGGCCAGACTCATGGCGGGGCTCGCTCGAGGGTGCAAGTGGGCACTCAGCCTGTTGGAGCTCATGGGTGGCGGGGGCTGAGCCAGGCCATTCTGCCCCCTGCCTGGTTCTTTCTGGCAGTGTTCTGTGGCACCCTGGGGAGGTGTGGAGAAGGGAGTGGACCTGACCCTGGAAATGCCCATCCAGGGGGGCCCGAGGCCTCCCGGCGCTGGCCACTGGCCGGAGCACCCAGATGGCCTGCCAGGAAATCCTCCAGCCGTCGTTGGCCACACGCACTCACCTGCAAAGCGGGGCATCCTGGGGACGTGGCAGCTCAGGTGGTTCCTTTGTCTTTCTCGGAAGATTTCCTAGATGGCCACAGCTACCTAGGAGCTCGGAGGGTTTTCCTGAGAAAACGTAAAAGTGGGAAAATTCTGCCCATAGCTAAAAGGTCTCAGCCAGCGGGGAAAAGCCTGTGTCTCAGATGCCTTTCTTTGCGCATTGGCTGCTGGATGGTGGAGGATTCCTGGGCCTGAGGAGAGGGAGGGCCCTGGCCGGGTGGGACAGGCTAGGAGGGCTGGGAGGGAGAGATTCCTGCTGGGCCAGGAGGTAGGGGGAGTTTCTCGAGGCTTTGAGGTTAAAGCAGCGTTTGGAAAGAATGGGTTTGAACCTGGTGGAACAGTGTTGAGTGAGCACAGATGCACTCAGAGTTCAGGGCAGAGGAGTGAGGCCCAGGGGGTGGCAAGGGCCTTGAGTGCCAAGGTAGAGACCCTGGACACTGTCCTCAGGGCAGTGGGGGAGCATGGAAGGGGCGTAAGCATGGGGGAGACTGTGTCGTCCATGGAGAGCAGGCAAGAGGGGGTGAGACTAACGGGCCGAGCGCGGTGGCTTTGCACTTTGGGGGGCCGAGGCAGGCGGATCACCTGAGGTCAGGAGTTCAAGACCAGCCTGGCCAACACAGTGAAACCCCATCTCTACTAAAAATTCAAAAATTAGCTGGGTGTGGTGGCGCATGCCTGTAATCCCAGCTACTCAGGAGACTGAGGCAGGAGAATGCTTGAACCCTGGAGATGGAGGCTGCAGTGCACTCCAGACTGGACGAGACTCCATCTCAAAAAAAAAAAAAGAAAGAAAGAAAAGAAAAGAAAAGAGGGGGTGACACTAAGATCTAGGGAGAAGGCAGAGCTCTGGCCCCGGGAGCCGGTCCCAGGCGGCACCCCCACCTCCGCCTCCCTGAGGCTGACCGTGGTACCTGTGAAGTCTGGCTCCGAGAGGTGGTACCTGGATCCTGGAGGACAGACACAGGCTAGGTACCTGTGGCTCCATCTGACAGGTGGGGTGGAGGCACCCTGAGGAATGTGCTCGCTGGAAGCCCGGCCAGCCCTGCCCAGCGGTGCTGCGGTCCCTGGGGCCTCCTAAAGCCAGAAGGGGGGGGGGTGAGAGAGGGACCCTTGGCGCTCCCAAGCCAGCTGGGTGGCCTTTTAGGGAAGTTTTTCTGAAGCCTGATGCTTGTGGCTGCCCCGTGATTTATGTCCTTTACAAGGGATGTGTCCTGGGGAGAGTCGTGGCTCCTGGGTCAGCCCTGGGGGCTAGGGGCGATCCGCTTGCCGCACCCCCTGGCTCTACCCAGGTGTGGCTGAGAAGCTGTCAGGGGAGGCCTGGGGGCTGGGCCGTGGGGGGTGGCTGGAGATCTGGGAGGTCCCAGTGACAGGCTGGCTTAGACTTTTCCCTGAGGACAGTGAGGAGCCATAAAATGGGGTGTTGGCACTGGATTTCAGCTTTGGCTTGATGTTGTGTGCAGAGGGATGAGGGGATGGTGAGACTGGGGCTGGGGCCAGGGCGGGAGGCCTTGAGGCCTGGTAGGGGCAGCAGCAGAAGAGATTAGCTGGCGCATTTTGGGTGAATCAGGCCTGGGTGTGTGAGCCGGCCAAGAGAAGCGAGGATGACCCTGGTTCAGAACCTGGCGATAACGGGTGGCGAAACCAGGAGAGTATGCACTGGGGGTTTGGAGGTGTTGATGGAATAGTGGAGTGAAGGAGGCATGGGGAACGTTGGGGGAATGTATCTTGCAGAGCAGGATCCTGGCTGCAGCTCAGGGGTCTGGAGTGAGGGAGGCCATGGGAGTCTGGGGCTGTTCTGGAGAGGTGGAGGATGGAAGGGGCTGGGAGGGGCCGGAAGGAACCCGCCTGGATGTGTGCCCTTACACATACATCTTTTCTTTTTTTGAAATGGAGTCTCACTCTGTCGCCCAGGCTGCAGTGCAGTGGTGTGATCTTAGCTCACTATGACCTCCGCCTCCCAGGTTCAAGCGATTCTCCTGCCTCAGCCTCCAAGTAGCTGGGACTACAGGCTCACACCAGGCTAACTTTTGTATTTTTAGTAGAGATGGGGTTTCATCATGTTGGCCAGGCTGGTCTCGAAATCCTGACCTCGTAATCCGCCCGTTTTGGCCTCCCAGAGTGCTGGGATTGCAGGCGTGAGCCACCGAGCCTGGCACACATTCATTTCAACACGCTCTTGGGTTTTTCTTCCAGAAGAAAAGAAGCAGAAGTGAGTGCGGGGAACAGAGTGGAGTCTCCGGGGTGTACCTCAGACTGATGGTGCCCAAGCATTGGCCTCTGCCCCTGCCCCTGCCACCACCACTTGCCCACTGGGCCCCACCGGATAAACCACAGGCCAGAGGCCAGAACGGTCATCTCCGGCCCCGTCCTGGGGTCTCCATCCCCACTTCCTTCTGGCCTGCGGGCTCTGTCATTCCTGTCTCTTGGACTCTCCTGGGAAGCTCCCCGCTCTGATGCGCTAGCCCAGGAGCTGCAGGCGGGCAGGGGGCGGGGGCAGCCAGGAAGCCGGAGCTGGCAGCAGACCAGAGACCCGGGACCCCTCCACCCCCAAATCACGAGCCCGTCTGGAGCTTCCTCCCCATCGCTTAGAAGCTGGACGTTCGCTTGGTGACTGCTGCCTCTGCACTGACAAGGACTCCTGGTGGTCCTTCTTCCCGTTCTGACCTCTCCCTTGTGCCTGGTCTGGGGCCGGGTCAGCCACGGGGGATCAGGAGGGGCCATCTGGGCCCAGCTGTGCACAGCAAGTGTGGGCAGTCCCCGCCACTCCACTCTGCTTCCACAGAGTCGGCTCCTGAGAGCTTGAGGCTGTTTCTGTTTATATGTGCAGGGCCCGGGGGGTGAAGGGTCAGCGAGAGACACAAGGACCCGGGAGGGGCGGAGCAAAGATGCCTTCCTGGGAGGCATCCTGGAAGGCCTATCTCAGCCCCCCTGGCTCCTGGACTCGGGTTCCCTGTCCTGAGCACATAAGACTTCTGGAGTCTCGCTGCTGCCCGCTCTGCCTCGCAGAGGTCAAACTCCCCACCCACTTGGGTCCCTGGAACCTGAGACCCCAGACAGCCTCGGGTTCCTGACCTAGGTGCCCTTCCACCCAGCCCACCGTCTGCACAGCTGGGGCCTCCGAACCTGGTGGGCTCTCCTGGACTCTTGGCCTCACTCCTTGCCCCCCGCCCACGACACCCCTGAGCCAAAAGGATATCACTAAGGATGGCTAATTCTCCACGGGCACTTGCTCTCCCTCCCTCCCTCCTCGCGTATGGCATCAGGTCAGATGTCAGGAAGGTGCCATTTGATGGACAGAATTTTTCTCTTAAGTCGGCTTTTGCTACTTTGGCAAAAACTAGCTAGGTGTGGCAGAAAACAGTATCAGGTATGCCCCATGCCTCGCCTGTCCTAGAGAGGGTGCCAGGTGATGATTTTCTGTGTAAATCAAGACTCACATCCCTTTCCTAGTCCCCCAAAGCTGCTCAGCCTGCCTTGCAGACCGATGGGCTCCGTGTTCTGTAGCCCCCCTTCCCACGCCTCCCCCCTCCTCTCTCTCGCAGGTCCTGGGGGGCCAGTGAGATAAACACAGTGGGGAAGGCAGGGCATCTGGTGCCTGCAGAGATTCTCTGCTTCTTTCCTCGGGGGAGGTGAGGAGGTGGTAGCAGGAGCGGGGCCCTGTACCCACCTGCTGACACGCTGTTTGGTAGAGAAATAAAGGTTGTGTGTCTGGGGCGACAGGGGACCCTCAGCGTCTGTTTCCTGGGGAGTATTCCCGCCGGCTCCACCCACGCGGTGTCTGCCTGGGGCTTTACCACCTGCCCACGCTCACTCCAGGAAACGCTGAGTGAAGGGCTGGGGTTCACACGTCACCAGGATTGTTCTCTGGCCTCGAGTGGCAAGTGCAGCGCCTGTAGACCCTCCGGCTTCGGGATGCTTGATCCTCAGGGAACGGTGTTGGCAATTTGTGCACGAGTTCAAAGGCCTTTTATTTTATGTTATGTTATTTATATTTGAAACACAGTCTTGCTCTGTCACCCAGGCTGGAGTGCAGTGGTGCGATCTTGGTTCACTGCAACCTCCGCCTCCCGAGAGCTGCCTTCGCCTCCAGAGTTGCCAGGAAGGCGCGTGCCACCACAGCCGGCTAATCTTTTGTATTTTTAGTAGAGACAGGGTTTTACCATGGCGGCCAGGCTGGTCTGGAACTCCTGACCTCAAGAGATCTGCCCGCCGTGGCATCCCAAAGTGCCAGGATTACAGGCGTGAGCCACTGTGCCCAGCCCCTTTTATGCATTTTATGATCTACATGTCACCACGGAGGAAACTGAGGCTGAGGCTGTTCCCTGGTTGGGCCTGGGGCAGGGCTGGGCCTGGAGCCTGAGCCTCAGGGGCCCCTTGCCTCCCACAGAGGAGTCTCAGTCCTAGCTCTTCTGCCAGTCCCACAACTCTCTTGCTCTGTTTCCCTCCCTCCCCGAACCCCAGGATCTCATCCACTTCTGGCCCTTCCGAGCGCAGCTCAAATGCCCTCAGCACCTGCCACCTCCCCCGGCTTCCCTCAGCCCACAGTGCCCCCAGGGCCTCTGCCAGGCTCCTTGGGGTGTGCCAACTCTCTCCGGTGGCCCTGCCTTCCTGGAAGCCAGGCTCTGGGAAGGGAGTCACCATGGCCCTCGTTTCATCCAAACGCATCATGAAGCCTTGGTATCTAATCCTCCACTCAGCTGTCCCGGGAAGGAGACTCAGGCCCTGCCCCCGGGGCTACAGGCAGGATTGTCTACATCATTTGCAGGGCCCGTTGCAAAATGAAAACCTGGAGCCCTTTGATCAAAAATGACAAGAATTACAAAGATACCAGAACAGTCAACATTATGGCCAGGCATGGTGACTCACGCCTGCAATCTCGGCACTTTGGGAGGCCAAGGCGGGCAGATGACTTGTGGTCAGGAGTTTGAGACCAGCCTGGCCAACATGGTGAAACCCCGCCTATACTAAAAATACAAAAATTAGCCAGGCATGGCGTTGCGCACCTGTAGTTCCAGCTACCTGGGAGGCTGAGGCAGGAGAATCACTTGAACCTGAGAGGTGGAGGTTGCAGTGAGCTGAGATCGTGCCACAGCCTGGGTGACAGAGTGAGACTCCATCTCAAAAAAATAAGCCATTAAAATTCACCAAACCGTGTGTCTAAAATGGGTGCATTTCGTTGTTTGTGAATTACACTGCAGTACAGTTTGACTTAGAAGGAAAAAAAGGGGCAGCGGCTGCAGAAGAGGTGGGTGGACATGCGCTGGCATGTGGGCATTGTGGTGTCAGCGCCCTCAGCACCCGGGGAGGAGTGCCCAGTGCTTGAGGGGCAGGGCTGAGCCCAGGCCCCAGGAGTCCTCAATCCAGGGCAGAGAGAGGCTGGGATGAGGGGAAATAGCCCAAGCATGGAGCCTTTTAGAGTCTCCGTGACAAGGAGGCAGTCCCTGCCCTCACCCTGCTACCCAGGAGCTCCCCAGTTCCTCAACGGGGGGTTGGGAGTTGGTCCCTAGCTCACAGCAGGAGTCAGGGTAGGCAGAAGGCGCCTCCCTCCTAACAGTTGCCTGGAAGACCCCTACACCACAGAACCTTCCACGCACTTCATCTCCCCGTGTCTTCAGCCAGCCCTGGGAGATGGCCAGGCAAGGGCTGGGGCTCCGTTTACGGATGAGGAGCCTGAGGCCCAGGATGGGAGGGCCATGCCTTGCCCAAGGCCCTCAGCCGATCTGAGCATCTAGCTTGCACCATGGTGCCCAGGCAAAGTGTGGGTCTGAGATGGGCTAGGGGTCCTGTGTACGAAGCAGTTGGCTCCAGGCTTCCCAGCTTGCTGCCTCCGCCCCCATCCCGGCCGGCCTGAGTCCAGCTCTGTGCAGCACACAGCATGGAGTCAACAGGCGGCCAGGACGGGGCGGCCAAGGTAAACAGAGGTCTCCTTACCTCACAGCTGCTCACCCAGGAGGGAATTCCGGGGCAAGCCCTGGCACACTTGTAACTGGCAACTACCACATGCTCACGGGGACCCCGCCCCTCTGGAGACCAGGAGTCTTCGAGCCCCACACCCCGTGCTCCAGGCCTCACAGTGGCGGGAGGGACCACAGCGGGGCTTCGTTGGAGAAACAGAGGCACAAAATCAGAGCAGGAGGAGGAAGCCAGACACACACACACACAGGCCTGCCCCCGAGTGCCCACAGCGGTTTACCAGCATAGTTCCCAAATGTCCATGAACAGATGAAGGGTAAGCGAGCTGTGGTGCGTCCACGCAACCGAAAGGAGCAGGCCATCGACGCGCACAATCGCAACGTGGAGCACACCTTCAGCGGCAGTGAGCAGAGGCGGCCGGCACCGAGCGAGCTCCTCCTGCGTCATTCCACCTGCCTGACGTCCTGGAGGAGGCCTGAGGGGCTGGGGAAATGGACCACAGAGGGGCGGGCGGGGCGTTCTAGGCTGATGGATTTGGAGTGTGCGCATGCATTCATCAAAACTCATCAAACCGTGTGCTAAAATGGGTGCATTTTATTGTATGTGAATTATACTCCAGTCGGATTTAAAGAAAAAAAAAAAAAAGGCTGGGCGTAGTGGCTCACTCCTGTAATCCCAGAACTTTTAAAGGCCAAGGTAGGTGGATCACTTCAGGTCAGGAGATCGAGACCAGCCTGGCCAACATGGTGACACCCCATCTCTACCACAAATACAAAAATTAGCCGGGCATGGTGGCGGGTGCCTGCAATCCCAGCTACTCCGGAGGCTGAGGAAGGAGAATCGCTTGTATCGGGAGGTGGAGGTTGCAGTGAGCCGCGATCACGCCACTGCACTCCAGCCTGGGCTGGACTGAGTCTCACTCTGTCTCACAAGAAAAAAAAGAAGAAGAAAAGAAAAAAAAGATGTAAGTGCCAGAGAGGAGGTGAATGTGGCCACCATGCTGGTGTAGAGATGGCAGCAGCCTCAGGAGTTGACAGGGAGAGGGGGCTGCCTCGAGAGGGCTCTGCACTCAGTGTTTGAGGGACAGGGCCTAGCCCAGCCCCCAGGAATCCTCTTTATTTTTATTTAATTAATTTATTTTGAGACAGGGTCTTGATGTGTCACCCAGGCTGGAGTGCAGTGGCGTGATCACAGCTTGCTGCAGCCTCCCAGGCTCAGGGGCTCCTCCCGCCTCAGCCTCCCAGGTAGCTGGGACTATGGGCATGCACCACCATGCCCAGAGAATTTTTTCCTGTTTTTGTTTTGTTTCTTGAGACTGAGTTTCAATCTGTCCCCCAGGTTGGAGTGCAGTGGCGTGATCTCGGCTCACCGCAATCTCCCTGTCATGGGCTCAAGCGATTCTCCTGCCTCAGCCTCCCGAGTAGCTGGGATTATAGGCGCCCGCCACCATGCCCAGCTAATTTTTGTATTTGTAGTAGAGATGGCGTTTCACCATATTGGCCAGGCTGGTCTCCAACTCCTGACCTCAAGTGGTCCGCCCGCCTCAACCTCCCAAGTTGCTGGGACTATAGGCATGCACCACCATGCCCAGCTAATTTTTTTTTCCTGTATTTTTTGTAGAGATGGGATCTCACTATGTTGCCCAGGCTGGTCTCCAACTCCTGGGCTCAAGCAACCCTCCTGCCTCAGCCTCCCAAAGTGCTGAGATGATAGGCATGAGCCGTCACCCCTGGCCTCCCGGGAGGTCTAATCCAGGGCGGAGGGAGGCTGGGGATGAAGGGAAGTGGGGCGGAGGGTTGCGGGATGGAGAAGGACGGGAGCTGATACACTTTAAACACATGGGGGAGTGGGGAGGGAGAGGCCTGAGAAGCAGCGCAGGACCAGGCCACGAGAGAAGCCAAACCTGGGGCCAGGGCTGTGCCCCCGGCCTCCCCACCGCTGCCGGCCCTCCCCCAGCCTCCCGTGACAGGCTCTGCTGGGCTGGCCCAGAGCCCAGCTGCAGCCAGCAACCTGGGGGCTGCGTGGCATTACAGGAATCTCAGCCCAGACGGTGTCAGGGTTGGACGGCGGCAGCGTCTGGGCATCCTCGGGACCCTGAGTGGCTAAGGAGCCCCTGTTGGAAGCCATGTCCCCTCCCTTGAGGCCCCAGCCAGCCTCGAGCCTCCACACTGCACAGAACTGCTAAATTTAGCCCGGCCGGGAGGCTGTCTGGGGCGAGTGCTTGGCAGCCAGGCCGTCTCCCTACAAGGCCCGGCCCGGTCCCCGAGCCGGCCACCCGGTCTTTGGGCTTATAAGGCAGGACGGGCGGCTCTCACGCGCTGGAGTCTTTGGGTGGCTCAGGGCCAAGCCCTCAGACTTTGGGGAGCCTCCTTCCAGCCACCAGCACACGTGGGAACTCCTCATGGTGTGACCGTGGACCTCAGTTTCCCGACCTGTGAACTGCGGACTCCAGGGCCTCTGCATGGGGCTGCTGGAAGGAAAACCCTGCCCCGACCCCGAGTGTGGTGCTCTGGCCTGTGCCCTGCCCACCCCAGCCCCAAATGCCCAGCACAAAGGCAGGTGTCGGTCCCAGAGGACACTGCGGCAGGGCCCAAGGGAGAGCAAGCACAGCCCTCGGATCAGAAAGACGCAGTTTAGAGCCGGCGAAAGGCACGCTGACCCCACCGGATGGCTGACTTGCTCTGCGGAGTTATCAGCAGCAGGAAATAAATGGAGGTCCCTGGGATGCACTTTGGATAAGATAATATCCCCACATGAGACGCTCCTCCAGGCCGCTCCGCCTTCTGAGGGCCAGCACCAGGGCCCAGGCTGTGACAAGCGCACATGTGTCCTCCAAGCAAATCTGTCCCTCAGTCAATCTGTCCTCAGTCTCTCCAGCAAGCCTGGCTCCCTGGAGGACGACGAGGAGGAAGACACAGTGGTGTGAGAGGAATGGAGCAGACTGAAGAACCCCTCCCCCACCCCTTCCCTTCCCTCCTTCCTTTCCCTCCCATTCCAAAGTGCCAGCCACTCTCCAGAACATGGTGTGCGTGGCAGGGAGAAGTGGCTGAAAGGGGACCCAGACAGGCCCACGAGGTCTCAGCATCCACCCCAGTCCCCATCACAAGCAGCTGAGTCCTGGCGCCCCCATTCCACGGCCACAGGGGCGTCGGGAAAGGAACTGGCCCTTTTGTCTGGGGTCAAGATCAGGAGACAACCACCACGGCTCTGGTTCCCAACATCGCTGGCTTTTCTTTAGAAAAGCCCAAACCCCCACCAGATTGGCAGAAACTCTCCGAGGTCTGAGGCTAGTCCACTTGACAAGGAGAGAAGCGGGGGTGCTGGAGGGGCCGCGGGCAGCCCTCTGAGGGCGACCCCCGTTCAGACGGGCTGCCAGGATTCCCAGCCCCAGGCCTGGCTCCCTGCCCAGACCACTTCCAGCTAACGGCTTGCCAGGAAGAAGACTCCTTATCAGTCTCGGGGGTGGGCAGCTCGGCCTCCAGGCCTCCCTGCTTCCAGCTGGAACCTCCAGTACCACTGGGTGAGCTTGGCCAACTCATTTCTCTTCTCTGAGCTTCCGTTTCCTCCTCTGCAAGACGAGGGATGGGGCTGGGAGGCCTCCCGCTCTGAGGCACTAACATGGGACCCCGTGCCCACCCCAAACCCCAGTGTTCAGGGCCCTAGCTGGGGTTGGGAATCGAAGGTAGGGGCTGCAGAGGTGCTGTGCCCCAAACTCAACAGTGGCCTCCCATTCTGTCCACTGTTGCTGGGACCTATTCCCTGGGAGCCTCCGCCCAGGAGGAACAGCCCTGATCACCCCACTTTATAGACAAGGGAGCTGGCTCGGAGGGGCGAGGTGGCACCGAGCGCCCACAGCCGAGAAGCGCAGAGCCGGGGACCTCTGAGGGCAGGCTCTGCACTGGCCTCGGCCCCCGACGGCACCATGTGGCAGACGTAGTGCCCGCCTTGCTCCGGCACCTGCCCCCTCTCCCCCTCCGATGGTGGCCTGGGCAGGGCAGGTGATGGCGAGGAGGTGTGGGGGACAGAGACGCCTGCTCAGCACTGAGGTTGGCCTGCCGGGCCAGGCTTGGACTCGGAGCCTCTTTCCTCTCCAGGCCGCTCGCTACAGGCCCCCAGGGATGAAGCAGGCAGCCCTGGTGGGGGAGGGGGAGGGTGGTGGATGGGGCTGGGGCTGGGGCTGGACGGCTGATTTTGGCGGGCAGGGGGAGGGCACGGGGGAGCAGGAGCGGGGGCTTCTGAACCTGAGGCGACCCCAGCTTCCCCCGGGCCCTGGCCGGAGCTCCATCTTGCCAGGTTTTGGAGGGGTAACTTGAGGAGCCGACGGAGAGCTTTATCTTTGCCCCCGTGACGAGTGGCCAGTGGTTTCCTGCCAACAACTCCTGCTTCCGGAGGCCCAGCAGGGCCAGGCAGAGCCAGGAGGGGCAGCGAGGCTGGGCCTGGGTGGCCCCACCGGCCCCGCCCCGTCTAGCTTTGGGAATTTATTTGTCCATGGGTTAGGCAGGCCTGCAGTCTCCTGCCTTCCAGGGGCCAAGAGCTGCTCCGATCGCCCCGGGCTTCTCTCCAACACGCGCGCCTCCCGCGGACCCCTGGCTCTGGCCCTCCAGCCCCACCTGCACGGCCCCGCTCTTCCTAAGGGGCCGCGCAGCCCCCAGAATCGCTGCCATCCACTTGGGTGTTGGCACCGGCTCACCCTGAGAGCAGAGGCCGGGCAGGGGTGGGCTCTGAGCCCCCACTGGCCCGCCATGGCGCGGAGGTTCCGGGCCGAGCTGGACGCCTTCTTCTTTGAGTACGACACCCCCCGCATGGTGCTCGTGCGCAACAAGAAGGTGGGCGTCATCTTCCGGCTGATCCAGCTGCTGGTCCTGGTCTACGTAGTGGGGTGAGTCCGGCGCCTCCTGCTGTCCCCGCCCCCACCCCGGGCCTGTCCTCCAGGCCCCGAGACACCTTCTGAGACACCAGGGAGGCCTCTTCCTCTCCAGCAGTGGAGGGGAAAAGCCTCCAGGTCGCCGGAGGGGCAGCCCTGTCCGGGGCCTTCGGTGAACAGCAGGCAGAGTTGTCGGATTTCGAGGAACCGGCTCAGTGTAGGGGTTCCTTTGAGGGGTGGTGTTCAGAGCCAGGGCCCACCAACCACAGCCACTGAGCCCTCGACCTCTGACTGCCTGCCAAACCAGGCTGCCACAGACGTACAGGCCAGACAAGAGGGACGGGCTCTGTGGCCCCCTTCCCCGCCTAAGTGAGGGGCATCCGGGGAGGTTTGAAGCCTCCGGAGCAGAGAAGCCCCCGGCCCCCTGAAGGCCTGGTGCCTTCACGTTGGCATGTCAGGCAGAGGCCAGAGATCGGAGGTGCTGCTCCCTGCGATGACAGCTTCTTCCCGGGCTCCTCTGGACCTGTCCCACTGGGCCGGGAGTGCAGAGTCAGAGGCAGGGGGAACGCTCCTGCAGTCCAATGCTCCCGGGAGGCAGGCCTGGCCTGGCAGAGGCTGGCACACATGGGTGTGCGCATGGACTCGGTGCCATGTGTGTCCACGGGGCTGGCTGCCCGTGTGTGGGGACCCCTGTGTGTGCATATGGCTGTGCCCATGTCTGCCCTGTGGCTGGTGCATGTCCCCTGCGTGTAGTTCATCTTATCCACTCACGGTGACTTTGCAGAGGGCTCCTGGAGGCCCCAGGGCTGCTGGCAGGGGCTTAGCCCCTGCTGGGGGCCTGGGGGTGCCCAGTGGCCGCTGCCTGACTCTGCCATGTGATTCTGAGACTCTGGTCTCCGTATCATGTTTACCATGGTTCCAAACCAGAACTGCTAAATGGAGTCCAGGGCAGGCTACCCAGAGCCCAAACAAGGACCTCAATGTCCCAGTCCCCCTGAAACGAATGGCGTCCAAGAGAGCCATCCCTGCGCCCCCCAAGTCCCTGACTCTCAGAGCCGGCCAGGTCCACCCAGGGCAGCCACAGCCTCGGCCTCTCTTCTCCTCTCTCTCGTTCAGAAACCGCTTTGACATCTGCCATGCTGTTTGAGCTTGTGAGGGAAACTGAGGCCCAGAGAGGCGCAGTGGGCTTTCCAGGTCCACAGCGAGTCAGCAGCACACCCAGGGTTGGAGCTGAGCCCACACACAAGGGCACAGAGCTCCGTACGCACCCTGAGCCCTAGGCCTCCACTGAGCCTGCTCCTTCCTCGACATCACGGGCTGGAGATCCTTTCTAGCGGGCACTTATGACGGGATGCCAGGTGCAGGACAAGCCTCAGGTCCACCTAGCGGCACTCCTGACCCTCCCTGGAAGAGAGAGGCTGCCTGCTGAGGTCCAGCCTACCCTTGCTGGAAGAGGTGGGGGTCGGGGGGCAGGGGAAGGTCATCCTCTCTCTGCCCCTGTGGCTCCCTAGTTCTGCTCTCAGATCTGCAGGTGTGAGGGGCTCCAGTGTGAGAGTCACAGGCTGTCAGCGTGGGAGTTCCCACCCCACCCCCCACCCCCACCCCAGCTGCAGCCACAGCCTATGTCCCAAGCTGCCGCCCAGACGGGAACCTAAACCTCCAGTGACGGGGACCTCACTACCGCCCTACTGCCTGTCTTCCCTCCCAAGACTGTCTCATCAGCTTCCAGATGGCTGTGGCCCCTCTCGGTGTGCGTGGGGCCCAGGGCCACAGGGGTCTAGCCGGGATCTCACAGCTAAGTAAGAGGCTGTGATTTGAACCCACCCACCTGCAGGGCTCCAAAGTCAGCCTTGATATTCTGGAAAGAAACAGCCTCAGAGAGAGGGCGCTGGCCTGCCTGAGTCTCACAGCAGAAGGTGGAAGGAAGGCAGGGTCCCTCAACACCGACCCTAGAGCACCAAGCCCAGACTTCCAGCTCACGCGTGGGCTGTGGCTCCTGCTGTCCCTTTCGCCCTCGTCTGGCCACTGCCCAGTACTGCACTGACCTCTCAGCCAAGAACCCACAGCTACAAAGCCAATCCCCGACCCAGCCTGGACTTGGCGTTGGCATCTCAGGCCTCAGCTTCCTAACCGGCCCCTGGGTTGCAGGGGACCTCCCTAAAGTGCCCTCAGCTCAGCATATGGCTGTTTCCTGGGGAGGGCTTTGCTTTCACGTCTGGTCCTGTGGGCATTGCCAGGGGATGGAAAGGAGCTTGGGAGAAGAGCCAGGACCTGCATCCCAGAGACAGGGCACAGCCTGAGTCGGGGATGGGTGGACACAGAGACAGACCTGGACAGAGGGACAAACACCGGAGCACAACTCAGACGAAGGGAGGGAGGTCCTGAGACTAAGAGATGGACAGCTATGAGGCTGAGCAGAGAGGCTGACATGCCGAGAACACCGACTCTGAGGAGGGAAACTGAGGCAGTGGTCTTTGCTAGTCATGCTCTTCCAGGAAATCCTGGGCAAGGGAGGACGTGAGTGGGCCTGATACCAGAAGGCTGGGCTGAGCTGAGCTGACCCTTTTTCGGCTCCAGTTAAGATGGTCTCAGATAAAGCCGGGCGCGGTGGCTCACGTCTATGATCCCAGCACTTTGGGAGGCCGAGGTGGGCGGATCACCTGAGGTCAGGAGTTCGAGACCAGCCTGAACAATATGGTGAAACCCTGTCTCTACTAAAAATACAAAAATTAGACGGGTGTGGTGGCAGGTGCCCCATCTGGTCAACTCCCGCCTGTGGCCCATGGTCATACCCTGTGTCCCACCAGCCACCTGGCCAGGCCCTCCAGCCCGAGCCAGAGCCGCCCCTGCACCTGCCCAGCTCCTCCGGCGTCTCAGCCTTCCCACCACCAGCCCTTCCAGGTCCTTAGATGAAAGCCGAGGGAGGACAGGAAGGACTGAGGGACCCAAAGAACGTGGGCATGATGGGGAGGGTGGCTGTGAGGATGCTGCCCAGGTGCCAAGCCTGGGCAATGGGGTGGGGGCAGCGCCATTCTCCATGATGAGGACACAGGGGAACAAGCTCTAAAGAGAGGTGAAGAGATTGGTTTGGTCCAGTTGAGTTTCTGTTTGTATGGTGGTTAGTACTCAGCACTGAAATAACTGCAAGCCAGGCGCAGTGGCTCACACCTCTAATCCCAGCACTTTGGGAGGCCAAGGCAGCTGAATCACGAGGTCAGGAGTTCGAGACCAGCCTGGCCAACACGGTGAAACCTGTCGCTACTAAA
The DNA here is from genome assembly GCA_963574635.1 of Cheracebus regulus. Lineage (NCBI taxonomy): Eukaryota > Metazoa > Chordata > Mammalia > Primates > Pitheciidae > Cheracebus > Cheracebus regulus. The sequence goes on from CAUYQU010059661.1 coordinate 21,837, forward strand.
AATACAAAAATTAGCTGGGAGTGGTGGTGGGTGCTTATAATCCCAGCTACCCAGGTGGCTGAGGCATGAGAATCGCTTGAATCCGGGAGGCGGAGGTTGCAGTGAGCCAAGATCCTGTCACTGCATTCAGCTTGGGAGACAGAGTAAGACTCCATCTCAAAAAAAAAAGAAAGAAAGAAAGAAAAGGAAAGAAAGGAAGAAAGAAAGAAAGAAGGAAGGGAAGAAAGAAAGAAAGAAGGAAGGAAAGAAAGAGAAAGAAAAGAAATTTAATATACCATCACATTTACCCTTTACAAAATACCATTCTGGCTGGGCTTAGTGGCTCATGCCTGTAATCCCCGCAATTTGGGAGGCTGTGGGAGAATCCCCTTGAGGCCAAGAGTTCAAGACCTGCCTGGGCAACAGAGACTCTGTCTCTACAAAAAATCATAATATTAAAATAAAAATTCAAGTCTGTGGTTTTTAGTCTATTCACAGAGTTATGCAACCATCACCACTGATTCCTGAACATCTTCTTCCCCCTACAAGGAAAGCTCCTACCCCTTAGCAATCGCCCGCCATTCCCCGCCCCCCCACAGCCTGCTGTGGCTGCTCTGGGCATTTCGTGTGGACAGAATCCTATGGTCCGCGATCTTTTGCGTCTGGCTTCTTCCACTTACCGCAGTGTTGTCAAAGTTCATCGTGTTGATTGTAACTCATATCAGCACTTCATCCATTTTCATGGCTACATAATATTTCACTGTGTGGCTCTATTTTGATTATCCAGTTGTCAGCTGATGGACAGTGGGGCTGTTTCCACTTCTTGGCTCTTATGAAAATGCTGCCAGGAATATCTGTGTACAAGCTTTGGTGTGGACATAGGTTGTGTTTTGTTTTGTTTTGAGATGGAGTTTTGCTCTTGTTGCCCAGGCTGGAGTGCAGTGGTGTGATCTCAGCTCACTGCAACCTCCACCTTTTGGGTTCAAGTAATTCTCCAGCTTCAGCCTCCCGCGTAGCTGAGATTACAGGCACGTGCCACTGTGCCCAGCTAATTTTTTTGTATTTTTAGTAGAGACAGGGTTTCTTCATGTTGGCCAGGCTGGTCTCAAACTCCTGACCTCCAGTGATCTGCCCGCCTTGGCCTCCCAAATAGCTGGGATTACAGGCATGAGCCACCTCGCCCAGCTTTTTTGTATTTTTAGTAGAGATGGGATTTCACCATGTTGGCCAGGCTGGTCTCGAACTCCTGACCTCAGGCCTCCCAAAAGAGCTGGGACTACAGGCATGGGCCACCTTGCCCAGCCTGGACATGTTTTTATTTCTCTTGGGTATACACCTAGGCATGGAATTGCTGGGTCAAATTTAATTTTTGAGGGAGTGCAGGGCTGTTTTCGAAATGTTTCAGTTGAGCTTGAGGAACCTGTGAGATGTGTAGGTAACGGGGAGGGAGCCATGAGCCACCCAGCAGTTGCAAACGTGAACATTTATACAGACGGTCCCCCACTCATATGGGTCAGTTTAGAATGTATCAGGACATAACCCCATTGTAAGTGGAGGAGCATCTGGACTTAACGATGGTTTGACTTGGGATTCTTTGACTTTATGGTGGGTTTCCTGGGGATATTAAGAGCACTTTTAACTCAGGACTGGTTCATCCGGCCACAGCTCAATCGTGATTCCAGGAGCATCTGTGTTAGTCTCATGGGTGCATGATTTGTGTTTATTTGGTTCATTTTTGTGTTTGTTTTATTCAACAGTGCTTGGCGCATAATAGGGCTGGATAAATACGTGTTTGTTTTTGTTTTTTAGTAGAGACGGAGTGTCGCTATGTTGCCCAGGCTGGTCTCAAACTCTCGGCCTCGGGTGATCCTCCCGCCTCAGCCTCCCAAAGTGCTGGGATTACAGGCCTGAGCCACCACACCCGGCTCATGTTTGTTGAATGACTATGTGGAATTGAATCTCTGGGGAGAGTGCAGTCTGGAGATAGCATTCTGGGGACACAGCGTGTCTGAGGCAGCTCACTCAGGGAATGGGGGCGGATCGACATTGAAAGAGGAATTTGTAAAAGAAAAAAATTGAAAGAGGAATTTGTGAAGGAGGAACAGAGAACAGTGAAAATGGGAGGTTTGCGTTATATGTGTCTACTGAGTGCCAGGCACTGTGCTGACTTCTTTTAAAAGAACTCATAGAGGCCGGGTGCATGGCTCACGCTTATAATCCCAGCACTTTGGGAGGCTGAGGTGGGCAGATCACAAGGTCAGGAGGTCGAGACCAGCCTGGCCAACATGGTGAAAACACATCTCTACTAAAAACACAAAAATAAACTGGGTCCACACCTGGGTGCATGCCTGTAATCCCAGCTACTGGGGAGGCTGAGGCAGGAGAATTGCTTGCATCCAGGAGGCAGAGATTGCAGTGAGCCAAGATTGCGCCATTGCACTCTAGCCTGGGTGGCAGAGTGAGACTCCGTCTCAAAACAAAAAAAGAACTCATGGAAACTTCCGCCAAACATTTACCTAGATGCCTTCATCTCCTGAGCCCTGGCTGAGGACATAGTAGGGCCTCACTAAATACTTCTTTTTTTTTTTTTTTTTAAATAGAGACGGGGTTTCACTACGTTGGTCAGGCTGATCTTGAACTCCTGCCCTTGTGATCCGCCCGCCTCAGCCTCCCAAAGAGCTATTACAGGCATGAGCCACCGCGCCTGGCTAAATACTTCTTGAGTAAGCAGTGCCTTTGAGGTAGGTGGCATCACCTCTGTTTTATTGAGAAAACCAGCACTCAGAGAGGTGTGGTGTCTAGCCTGAAGCCACACAGCTGGGGAGCAGCAGGGCTGGCCCCTGACCTTCAGCCACTCCACCATGTGGCCTCTTCCACGAGGAGGCCGTCAGAGAGCCCCAGGATGGGGGATGATTGCTGATGACAAGGTAGAAAGCATGGCAGGGGTTACTTCTGGAAGGGGACAGGCTTCTGAAGATACCGTGTCTGACATCTGGCCCTCTAGGTGGCCTTCCAGGGTGGTGATAACAAGGCCAGATCCAGGCATGGCTTTGGAGGAGTGGGCTGGCACCATAGTCATTCTATATTTTGTTTTGTTTTTTTGAGATGGAGTCTCACTGTGTCACCCAGGCTGGAGTGCAGTGTGCAATCTCGGCTCACTGGAGCCTCCGCTGGCGGGTTCAAGCGATTCTCTGTTTCAGTATCCCAAGCAGCTGGGATCACAGGCACACCCCACCACACCCAGCTTAATTGTGCATTTTTAGGAGAGATGGGGTTTCACCATGTTGCCAGGCTGATCTCAAACTCCTGGCCTCAAGTGATCTGCCCGCCTCAGCCTCCAAAAGTGCTGGGATTACAGGCGTGAGCCACCGCGCCCGGCCCAAAGTCATTCTATTATCATAAGAGCTGAGGTCACGAATGCCAGATTTGACCGACCCTCAAGACCCGCTGCCGCAAGGGCAGACACAGACGCACGCTGAGTGCATCAGCCCCATCAGGCGTGCAGGCTCCAGGTGGCTCTGTTTGCCCCCTGGGAGCTGCGTGGAAGCCAGTGTTGCTTGGTTGGAGGTGGGCTGAATCCTGGGCTGGGTGCCTCAAGCATGGGGACACTTGGGAGTGCCACTCCTGCAGGCCTCAGTTTCCCTGGCTGTGTTATAAGTTGGTATCGGGTAAATACAGGAAGGTCGCTAAGCTGTTGGGGTTGGGGGCACCAAGAGAGAGGTTGCCTGTCTGCAGAGGGGTTCAGAGCACGGAGCAGCTCCCTGCTCCCTGCATCAGTTCCTTCTGGCTTGGATACAGAACCAGAGGCCTTCCTGGAGGAAGGGACCCAAGGAGGGCAGGGGGATGGGCGATGCTGTCACTCTCCCCGATGGGGCTGCAGGCAGTGTGACAGGCTCAGGACACTGAGCCAGGGGCCTTTGTCATGCCTCACCTGTTGCTCTCTGGGACCTGCAGGGGACAGCGGTGACCAAGCTGAGGCTTCCGGAGCATGCGGCTTGGCCCCAGTGCCAGGGTGAGGGGGGGCTTGGAGGAGAGGTGGGTGGACCATGAGGAGGAAGGAGAGAACATGGGTGGGTGGCGTCCTGGGGCCTGCAGCGGGGAGAGAGGTGACTCTGGGACTAAGAAGCCTGGAGAGTTCTGTTACCGGCCTGAGCCCTGGGCAAAGGAAAAGGGACCATTGCTTTGAGCTCCCCTCAGACAGGTGAGCTTGCGGTAGGGTGAGGAGTGCAGAGGAACGACACATCTGCCCACAGGTGCCCTCACAGATTGGCCCTGGAGGTGTACAGCCACACACCCGATATGCCAACACACACACACACACACACACACACACACACACACACACACACACACACAATTACCCGGAATCTCCATAAGGAGTCTTTCCTCAAGAAAGGAGCCCACTGCCTGGAGAGCAGTGTTATCCAGGACTTTTTCATTTGTAAGCATCAGAAACTAAGCCCAAACTGGCTTCAGTAAAAGAAGAAATGTATTGGTTTATGTAACTGAAAAGTCCAGAAGTCGATTTTTCAAGTGTGCTTCAGGCATAGCTAAATCCAGGTGCTCAGACAACATTGTCAGGATTCTGCCCCTCCATCTCCTGGCCTGGCTTTCTTCTAGGTGAGCTTCACTGTCGGATTGCCCTCTCCATCAGGTGGCGAAGATGACCACCAGAGTTTTCGTCTTGCAGCCGCCCTGCTTAGCTACTCAGTAGACAGGGTGTTTCTTCCCTGGCACTTCCCAGAAAGTCCTGGCCTCACTGCTGAAACTCCCCAGGTCACGTGCCTCTCCTTAGACCCATCACCACTACCAGGGGGACGAAACACTGATTGGCAAGCCTTGGTCATCTGCCCACTCGGGGGCTAAGAGGGAGGTTAGCCCCACGGAAACTTCCAGACTGAAAGTGGAGAACCCAGAGGAACAGGACTGCTCAATGCTGGGAAGGCAAGGCCAGAATTTCCCAAGAAAGCTGGAAGCTCTCCAGTCTGAGCCACTCCCACAGCACCTTAACCGAGGGGTAGGACGCTGAAGCCCTTCAGAGAGCCACCTCCCGGCTCTGTGTTCCTTCCTGTCTCCCAGGGGGCCCTGGCGTGACTGGATCATAATAACAACTAATGTCTCCCCAGCATTGATTCTGTGCCACTCCCATTCTGAGTGTGTCTACATGTATGAACTCACTCATTCAATCACTCCAAGAAGTACTGCTGCCATTCCCATTTTATAGATGAGGAAACTGAGGCACGGGGGGATTGAATAGCTTACCCCAAATCCCACTGAGGAAGTAGTGGAGCTGGGATTTGGACCCAGGCTGTTAGGCACCAAAGACCATATTCTCAGCCTTTGTGCTCTGCTGGCATCTCTGGCATGAGGAGTGCTCTGGGAAGGACGAGGGTCCGGGAGGCTTGGCCTCCAGGCCCTGGCAGACTCTGTTCTTGGAAACGGATTGGAGGGAGTATTTGAATTAGTGTTTATTTCTCCCTTCCCTTCCCTTTCCTTCCCTCCCTTCTTCCCTTCCTTAATTCCTGCCTTCCCTCCCCCTTCCCCCTCACCCCTTCCTTCCCCTTCCCCTCCCCCTCCCCCCTCCGTTCCTCCCTCCCTTTCTCTCTTCCCTCCCTTCCTTCCTTCCTCTCTTTCTCTCTTTTTTTTTCTTTTCTTTTCTTTTCTTTTGAGACGGAGTTTCACTCTTGTCGCCCAGGCTGGAGTGCAATGGTGTGATCTCGGCTCACTACAACCTCTGCCTCCCGGGTTCAAGCAATTCTGCCTCAGTCTCCCCAGTAGCTGGGATGACAGGAGCCCGCCCCCACACCTGGCTAATTTTTGTATTTTTAGTAGAGACAGGGTTTTACCATGTTGGCCAATCTGGTCTCAAACTCCCGGCCTCAAGTGATCTGCCCGCCTCGGCCCCACAAAGTGCTGGGATTGCAGGCGTGAGCCACGGCGCCCGGCCTGAATTAGCATTTTCATAGTGAGAAGCGCAGTGGAATTCAGGCGCAGGCCAGCAGGGGGAGGTGGGGGAGGCAGGCAGGGGAGGCGGGGGGAGGCCATCCTGCCTCTAGCCCAAGACAGGAACTTCAGGAGCAGGCGGTGGCTCAGAGGCACATCTGGGGAGGGTTCAAGACAGGAGGCGTCAGGTTCGGCCTGTGCCAGAACCACAACTCCCCCTGTCCCCTACCCGCACAGGTGGGTGTTTGTCTACGAGAAGGGCTACCAGACGTCCAGCGGCCTCATCAGCAGCGTGTCCGTGAAACTCAAGGGCCTGGCCGTGACCCAGCTCCCCGGCCTCGGCCCCCAGGTCTGGGATGTGGCTGACTACGTCTTCCCAGCACAGGTGAGCCGGCTTGGGAGCTCCCCGTGGGAGCAGCCCAGCTCGTCTTTCTCTCTGGGCCTCGGCAATACCGGGCAGAAGCAGCCTGGCGATGTCACACCACGTTGGCGGCCGGGGGTGTGGCGGCTGCTGGGTGCCCTGTGGGCTCTAGGGGTCTGCTGGGGCAGCGCTGGGGTCCTCGGGCTCTTCTCCCAGCTCCCAGCCCACCCCTCCCTCCCCTGCCCCTCACTTCTAGGGGGACAGCTCCTTCGTGGTCATGACCAATTTCATCGTGACCCCAAAGCAGGCTCAAGGCTACTGCGCAGAGGTGAGGACTTCTGCCCACCAGCCCCTTCCCGAACTCACAGGGGAAAATGACCTGCAGGGAAAGTCTCCGTGGGCACGGAAGAGGAAGCCAGAGAGGCTTCCGCAGGGGCCACAGTGGTGGAAATTCGGGCGTATATTCACACACAGTCACTGTCAAGCCCTGCAGAGCTGAGGCCTCCCACCCAGCACACGGTGTACCCGGCAGCGTGCGGAGACTGCCCACCCCCACTCTCAGCTGACACCGGCAGTGGGTGGCTGGGCAGGAGCCCGCGGTGGGGGAAGCGGGGAAGGAGGCTGTGAGCGGGTGTCACCCCAGAGAGGTCGGAGACTCTGCCCCACACCCCCTAGGCCCTGGGGCGGGAGGGGCCTGAGGCCAGCAGCTCTTGCCTCCGCAGCACCCGGAAGGCGGCATATGCAAGGAAGACAGCGGCTGCACCCCTGGAAAAGCCAAGAGGAAGGCCCAAGGTAAGGTCAGCCTCCTCCCGTCCCTCCACAGCCCCGGCTGTGGCCCTGGCGTCCTGCAGGCCCAGCTCACTACCAATCTGTCTCCCACACCCCTCCCACCGAGGCGCCCTCCGAGAGGGGCTCCCTCATGCCCTCTCCCCTCCTCCACCCGGGCTCAGGCTGCCCTGTCCCAGACCCAGACACGTTTCTGTCCTCGGCTCCTTTGCTTGGGTGCTTGTCACTGGGGGCCCCTGGGGAAGGGGCCTGGGCGGCCTCCTCTGTACCCCCAGTTTGGGGCGGGCACCCAGGAGTTCCTCTCTGGCCGCAGGCATCCGCACGGGCAAGTGTGTGGCCTTCAATGCCACCGTGAAGACGTGTGAGATCTTTGGCTGGTGCCCCGTGGAGGTGGATGACGACATCCCTCGGTAACACTGACCTTCTGGGGAGCCAGAACAGGGTCCCAGGCCAGGCAGAGGGGGACCTGCGTCTAGAAAGGATCTTTACCCCCTTTCTGACCCCACCCCCACCCCGTCTGCACGACCTGGGCTGAAGATTCACCCGGGCCTTGGACGGTTACAGCACACTCACCCCTCCACCAGCCCAGGGCTGAGGAGGGTCCCGGATGCCCACCCCACCCCCTGCTATATCAAGCTCTGCATGGGACACACAGGGGGGCCCCGGGGAGGAGCGGATGAGTGAGTGTGATGTCCTCCAGCCCTGCTCTTCTCCGTGAGGCCGAGAACTTCACTCTCTTCATCAAGAACAGCATCAGCTTCCCACGCTTCAAGGTCAACAGGTGCGTGGGAAATTCTGCCAGCAGTGCCGGCGGCTGTCCGAGACTGCCCCGGCTGCTCTCAGCTGTCTCTGTCTCCCTCCATTCCTGCTGGCATGGAAGGAATCGAAGGGCCATTGTGGAGTCCATGAGGGGTCCCCAGGCTTCGGGGGATGGTGGGCACCCTCCCGGATGGCACACAGCTGCTGTCAACACCTTCCACCCGGACAGGCGCAACTTGGTGGAAGAGGTGAATGCCGCCTACATGAAGACCTGCCTGTACCACAAGACCCTGCACCCCTTGTGTCCCGTTTTCCAGCTTGGCTATGTGGTGCAAGAGTCAGGCCAGAACTTCAGCACCCTGGCTGAGAAGGTGTGGGCATGGCGCCAGGCGGGCGGGGAGGGCTGGGCTGCAGGATCCTGATCAAGGCTGTTCAGGCCCAGTGCACCCTCCCATCTCCTTGGTGAGGGTTGAGTGTATGTATGGGTCTGTCCCCTGATACTAGGGCCCCTGAGAGTCAGAACTGTGTCTTCAGCAGGTCCTAGCATGGACCTGGCACAAAGGAGGTACACAGAATGAACAGATGTGGGCAGACCTTGTCACCTGGATGTTTGCTGATGTCTTGCTTTAAAAAATTTTTTTGATAAAAGCAGCTTGGTCAGGTGCAGTGGCTCACGCCTGTAATCCCAGCACTTTGGGAGGCAGAGGTGGGAGGATCACTTGAGGCCAGGAGTTTGAGACCAGCCTGCCCACATAGTGAAACCTCCTCCTCTACTAAAAATACAAAAATTAGCTGGGTGTGGTAGCGAGTGCCTGTAGTCCCATCTATTCGGGAGGCTGAGACAGAAGACTCACTTGAACCCAGGAGGCAGAGGTTGCAGTGAGCCAAGATCGTGCCATTGTACTCCAGCCAGGGTGACACAGCGAGACTCCACCTCAAAAAAAGAAAAAAAAAAAAAAAAAAAAACCCGCCTGACCAGTGAAACCGCGGCGGTAGTCAAAATACAAATATTGGCCGGGCAGTCTCTCACGCCTGTAATCCCAGCACTTTGGGAGGCCAAGGTAGGTGGATAACCTGAGGTCAGGAGTTCAAGACCAGCCTGACCAATATGGTAAAACCCTGTTTCTACTAAAAATACAAAAAAAAATTAGCTAGATGTTGTGGTGTGTGCTTGTAGTCCCAGCTACTTGGGTGGCTGAGACAGGGGTATTGTTTAAACCCAGGTGGCGGAGGTTGCTGTGAGCTGAGATGGCACCACTGCACTCCAGCCTGGGCGACAGAGTGAGACTCTTTAAAAAAAAAAAAAAAAAAAATATATATATATATATATATATATATATACAAAAATTATCTGGGTGTGGTGGTGGGTGCCTGTAATCCCAGCTACTCAGGAGGCTGAGGCAGGAGAGTCGCTTGAACCCGGGAGGTGGAGGTGGCAGTGAGCTGAGATCGCGCCGTTGCACTCCATCTTGGCTGACAGAGCAACTCCGTCTTAAAAAAATTAGATAAAAGTGCTTGAATCCTATAGCCTATGGCCCTGAGAAATTCTGTTCCCCTGAGATCCTTGCAATCACCTGGGATTCCAGAGAAGCAGTCCCTATGAGCACAGAACTAGCTGACTGGGTTCAAATCCCAGCTCTGCCCCAAACGAGCAGTAAGAACTCAGACAAGTCTCTAAACTTCAGTGGGTCTGAGTTTTTGCCCCATCAAGGGGGGCAATCATGGCACCGGTCTCATGAGGTTGTCCCTAGGGTCCAGTGAGTTGACTCGCTGCTCCTGGCATGCCTCGATGCCTAGCACGTGGCAGGCCTATCCAGCTGCTACCACGTGCTCCTTACCAGTCCCGCTCCTTCAGTTGCCTATTCGGGGACAAAATCAGTCCCTTTTCTGTGATGTCACCAAAAAACCCCACTCACAGGCGGGGCGCGGTGGCTCAGGCCTGTAATCCGAGCACTTTGGAAGGCCGAGGCAGGTGGATCACAAGGTCAGAAGTTCGAGACCAGTCTGGCCAAGACGGTGAAACCCCCTCTCTACTTAAAGTACAAAAATTAGCCAGGTGTGGTGGCACGTACCTGTAATCCCAGCTATTCGGGAGGCTGAGGCGGGAGAATCACCTGAACCCGGGAGGCGGAGGTTGCAGTGAGCCGAGACTGTGCCACTGCACTCCAGCCTGGCAACAGAGACAGAGCAAGACTCTGACTCTAAAAAAAAAAAAAAAAAAACCTCATGAAGGATTTGTCTACAAGAGAGGTCAGCAAACTTTTTCTTTCAAGGGCCAGATAGTGAATCTTTTCAGCTTTGCTGGCGCTAGCTATGGGCTCCGTACCAAGTACCCAAGTCAGCTGTGGAAGGGCAAGGGCGGGCACAGACAGTGTGTAAACAGTGGACCTGGTGGTGATCGGGGCTGCAGGCCTCAGTTTCCCAACCCCTGGAGGGGGTTTATGCTGGAGCAACACACATGCTGAATGTTAGACTTCTCTGTTCCTAAAAATCTCCTTGCCACCTTCAACTGGGAACCTCTCAGTACGAGGCTCCTGCCAGGTTGCCCAGCTCCCTGCCCCCTTCCCTGACCACCTTGCAGCTCTGCTCTGTGGCCTGGCCCGTTACTTGGCTCACTCAGAGGAGCTTCGCTTTCTCCAGTGTTTTCTTCCCCATCCATGTTTTTTTTTTTT
>CAUYQU010059662.1:0-10922 GCA_963574635.1 Cheracebus regulus
GCCTCCTCCCTCCCCGCATCCCTCCTACCTCCCCGCAGCCTCCTCCCTCCCCGCAGCCTCCACCCTCCCCGCAGCCTCCTCCCTCCGCCCAGCCTCCTCCCTCCCCGCATCCCTCCTCCCTCCCCGCAGCCTCCTCCCTCCCCGCAGCCTCCACCCTCCCCGCAGCCTCCTCCCTCCCCGCAGCCCTCCTCCCTCTCTCTGCCCCCTGCCCTAGGCTCCTGACAAGATGGGCTCAGGCTACCTGGTTCCGGGCCACCTTGAGGAGGGGCTGGGCGGCCCTGGCTTGTGTGGTGGGCCCTGCCCGGCAACTGGCCCAGAGGGGAGCTGCACCCATCCCACAGTCACCACCCAGACGCCCTCCTGCCAGGCCCCTAACCCGGTGCTTCCCTGGAGTGGCCCCTGCAGCCCCACCCCCTTAGGGACGTCCCACCTCTGCTGCCTTCGCCATCACAGACTTAGGGCCACCGGGGTGCTGCCTCCTGCTCCCATGGGACTGCAATGGCCCCGAAGAACCCCACAGCGGCTGCACGAGCTCTGGGCCCAGTATGGCCAATGTCCCCCCTTTGATAAGAACCCTGGAGCCCCTGGTTCCAGTGCCACAGCAGCCGCAGCCTGGGACCCAGCTCCAGCTCAGCAGCCCCAGCCCCCTTGCCCTGGCCTGTGAGGGGCCCTGCCCACCTGCCTGGCTTCTCCAGGCCCCTCCCCAGGGCCTCCCCTCTTCCACCCAGCATGCTCCCCTCCCCAGTGACCACAATTCTAGTGACGCCATCCCTGTGCCCTATCCGACTCCCCATGCCCCCGACTGCCCCCCACAACAAGACCCCACGGCTCCTGCCAGTGGCCATCCCGAGTCCAGCAGGCCTCAGCCCCGGCCGCCCATGCCCTCATGCCCCAGCCACGCTGCCACAGTGCCCACCCTGTCTCTCTCCACAGCTCACTCCTGTGGTGATCTGTGCCCTCGACAGGCACAGCTTGGGGGCCGGGACCTCCAGGGAGCCAAGGAGCTGAGGAAGCTCTCTGGGGAGGCCACAGACCTATGGGCTCTGAGTGCAGCGGTCGTGGGTGGCCGGGGCATGGCCAGGCCTGACAGGGAACCCACCCTTCGGTCTCCCTCCCCAGCCAGCGCCTGCTGCCCCGGAGGTCCCCGAAGCGCGGGACAGTGCGGAGATGGCCGCTGGCGTGATCCAGCCCCTGTGTGACCTCCGGCTGCCCCTGCTGCGCCACCACCCCTTCCCGCCCTCAGATCCGGAGCCCCCAGAGACTTCGGAGGAGGAGGAGGAGGAGGAGGAGGAGGAGCTGGAGGGCGAGGGGCTGGGGGGCTGCGGCCCGATCCTCCCGAGCCCAGGCTGGGCAGACACCGCCGCAGAAGCAGCCCCTCAGGGTCCCAGCAGCCCCGAGACACCGCTGCAGCTGCTGCGTTTCTCAGAGCTCATCAGCGACGACATCCAGCGGTACTTTGGCCGCAAGGAAAAGGGGCAGGACCCAGATGCCTGCGACATCTATGCCGACAGCCGCCCGGCCGGTGTCACTGCCCGGGAGCTCTACTACGCAGACCTGGTGCGCCTGGCCCGCGGCGGGGCCCTGGAGGGCGAGGACACCCCGGAGCCCAGGGTCCCTCAGGGGCAGGTGCCCAGGCCAGGCCTCAGCGGGGACGGGGCGCAGCCCCTGGGACCCCTGGCCGAGCTCTTCGACTACGGGCTGCGGCGGTACTGGGGGCCCAGGGCGGCAGCCAGCTGGAGCCTGAGGCTGGAGCGGAAGTACGGCCACATCACTCCCATGGCCCAGAGGAAGCTGCCCCCGTCCTTCTGGAAGGAGCCGACCCCCAGCGCCCTGGGCTTGCTGCACCCTGGCACGCCGGACTTCAGCGACCTGCTGGCCAGCTGGTCAGCTGAGGGCTGTCCTGAGCTACCTGGTGGGGGAAGCCCAGCCCTGGAAGGGGCACAGCCGGCTGAGGCCTAGCGAGGGGTGGGGGTCGGAGTCAGCTGGCCGCAGCGGGCCGCCCGAGGCACTAGACTCTCCTCCCGTCCTCCTGGGGAGAGCCTCCTCCATCCCTCTTGGCCACCGCAGGGCAAACCCAGACACCACCAGGGCTGGACTGAGGTAGGAGCAGCAAGGGCGGTGCCCAGACCTGGCCACACCCTGACCTTCAGCCCCAGCAGAACCCCTGGAGGGGCACAGGGACCCCCAAAGCCCTGCCCACAGAAGGAGACGACTTGGACTCAGGGGGCTCCACCCACCAGGGTCCCCAGGGCAGGCTGAGGGGCCAGCCCCAGAGATTCCAGGTCAGCGGCATGGGACAGTGGAGGACTGAGCCCCGTTAGCCGGCCCTCCACTGCCTGCTCACCCCAGGGCTGGGTGGCCTGGGACCCGCAGCCCCTCCCCCGCCGCAGGTGGCCGGGCTGGCAACCGCAGGCTGAGCGAGGGCTTCCTTGGAGAGGCAGGACAAGGGGCACCCCGCCTGACCGGAGGAGCTTCGAGGGCTGTTTCCTCCCCAGATGCCGGAAGGGGCTGCCAGGCTGGAGCTGCGACGCAGAGCTGGGAGCCCAAGGCGGGCCTGGTGGCTTCCCCGGGTCCTCCTCACAACCCGGGCAGGGCAGCTCATGGCGGGTTCTGGCCTGGGTGCCTCTGTGCAGGCCCCAGCGCAGCCCCTTCCACCCTGGGGGGCTCTGGCAGCCCTAGGGGGCCCGGCAGGGAGCGAGAGGGGCTGGAGCGCCATGAAAAACAAAGGCCTGCCGCCGGGCCGGGCTTGTCAGGACAGGAAGAGTTGTGGGGATCAAGGGACTGGGCCCTTCCAGGCTTGGGCAGCCCCCTTCTCGGCGCCGCAGGCCCTGGGCCCCGTCCCCCGGCAGGCATCAGGGAACTCGGCTCTGATGAGAACAAGGCCGGCACGTTTATTTCCGGGTGAAGCGCGCGGGTGTGACCTGCTGCGCCCGCTGTCCGCTGTGGCGCTTCTCCGGGACCCCTCCTGGCCTCTGACGGGCCCTGAGCTTTGTGAGGGACACCTTCCACGGCAGCCACCTGTCCAGAGATGTGGCACATGGCCCCTGCAGCCCTGCCCCACTCTCCGTGGCCCACCTGCTGCCCATGGGACCCCCCAACCCCGAACCCTGACCCAAAGGTCCAGGAGGCCGCTCGGGAATCCCGCTGCCCACCTCACGGCCTGGTACATGCCCAGCAGTTCACAGGCGCCACCTCGCCGGGCGCCACGTCCTTGATGAAGACCCGCCGCCTTGCCAGGGACGGGAGTGCCTTTCGGCTGCCCGGCGGCACCCAAGGGCCCTCCTCACTCCACAGCCGCAGCACGGTGTCTCGCAGGGCAGCCATCTCCTGCGTGCGCTGCAGGACAGGGATGCCAGCGTCACCCAAGAGCCAGACCCCCAGGGAGGATGGCAAATGGGGGCCTTATCTACCACCCGGAGCCCAGAAGCCATTATCTTCAGGGAAACACTGCCCAGTGCCAGACACTCAGACGGGCAGGCGGGCAGGTGGCACGGCTCAGGGAGCGGGTGGGAGCGGGGTGGTGGCGGCCCAGGCCTCCTCACCAGCCGGGCCTCGCTGTGGAACTTGAGGTTCTGAAGGGTCTTGTTGGCCTGGATGCAGTTTTCCAGCTTCATCATCTGGTTCTGAAACTAAGCACGGCCCCCATTTGGGCACAGACAGGGCCGGTCTGCCAGGCTCCTGCTGTCCGCACAGACGCGCCCCTCCTGCTGTTGAGTGCTTCGAGTTTGGGCAGGGGCCACCCACCCACACACCGGCCCTCGCCCCACTTCAGGGCCTGGGACAAGCTCCGCTGAGGAAGGGGTGGCTGGAGAGGGGCCCCGCAGGGACCTGGCGAGGGCTCAGGGCTGCTCCTGCCCTCGTGGCTGCAGACGCCCCAGTGTGGGAGCTCCAAGCAGGTGCCTCCACTTGGAACTTCCAGAGGCCGAGACAAGCTGGCGCAGCTTTTTTGTGAGACAGAGTTTCACTGTTGTTTAGCCTGGAGTGTACTGGCACAATGTTGGCTCACTGCAACCTCCGCCTCCTGGGTTCAAGTGATTCTCCTGCCTCAGGCTCGGGAGTAGCTGGGATCACAGGCATGCGCCACCACACCCGCTAATCTTAGTATTTTTAGTAGAGACGGGGTTCCTCTGTGTTGGTCAGGCTGGTCTCAAACTCCCGACCTCAGGTGACGGATCCGCCTCAGCCTCCCAGAGTGCTGGGATTACAGGCGTGAGCCACCGCGCCCAGCCTCGGACAGCTGGTTTTCTGAGCCTTGCCTGCCGGCTGGAAAGCATCCCTCAGCTAGGGGTCCTGCCCGCACGGCGCCCCCCAGCTGGGCGAGGGCAGCCCCAGGATTACCGCGGCCAGCTTGCCCTGCAGCTCCATCTTCCGCCCGGGGCTGCCTTCCTTCAGCAGCTGCACAGATGACAGCAGCGTGGCCAGCTCCTGCCGCAGGGCCCCCACCGCGAACTCCCTGTGGCACCAGATGGCGGGGCCGGCTGTGGCGTGTGCTCGGGGGCCGGTACCGGGGACAGGGGCTGCTCCCACAGCAGCCATAGGGCTCAGGAGGCTTGAGGGGATCGGCCCTGTGACCCCTCCAGTGAGGAAGGTGCAGGTCCCCAGCAGATGGCAGAAGGAGGGCCTGAGGCTCCTCAGAGCTGCACCAGGGTGGCGGGCTGAGCAGGTCTGTCACGGCACTGGGGGCTTGTGGAGAGCAGCGAGCGTGGGGACTGGTGACGGTCAGTGGGGCCCCTGCCCGTCCCGGGGCCCCGGAGGCTGCACCTGGCCTTGCCTTCGGCAGAAATCCTGAGGCCCGAGTCGCTCTTGTGAAGCAGGCACTTGTCTGAGATGCCCTCTATCTGAACAGAGCCAGGAGCGGCGGGCGGCCCCAGGACCCAGTCTAGCACCAGCCTCGGCCTCAGCCCCCGGGAGAGGGAGGAGGGGGAGGACAGGGAGGGGAGGGTCCCACGCCACCACCAAGGCTAGGTGCCCCAGGCTGCCTGTGCCTTCACCCACCTTCTGGCGGAGGCCGTCCAGCTCCTCCCGCAGCCCCCGCAGGTGCATGGCCACCTCCTTCTGCCACCTGGCCAGGTCCTCCAGGGACTTCCTCTCTGCACCTTCCCATTCGGTCCTTGCCTGGGATACAGACACCCAGTGAGGGACAGATCCCAAATTGGGAGGACAGACGGATGGATGGATGGACAGGGCCCCTGGGTGGACAGAAGGACACAGGGAGCTCTGGGGGGCAGGCCCCCATGTGCACTCTGACTCTGAGACATCTGTGTGCTGGTCTGCAGGCAGCCAGGATGGCCCAGCCAGGCATGCTCTGGGGACACACATGCCAGGGGGGTCCGGGCAGCCTAGGGACCGTGGGGCTGTTCTGACCACACAAGTGCCCAAGGGAGTCAGGGCCAGCCCCAGTGGGATCCAGCCCCGAATCACAGGCTGCCGCCACGTCTGTTGGTGGATGAGCGGGAACCTGGGGGCGGTGTCCACGCAAGTTCCTCACACAGCGGTGGAAGGGATGACACTCTGTGCATGAGCCAAGGAGCAGGGAAACAGGACAGTGCGTGGCTCCGTTTCCTGGAAATGTCCAGAACAGGCCGGCCCAGGAGACAGGGAGGGGCCTGAGGGGCCAGGGGGTAGGGGATGGGCACGAGCGTGGACGGGGCTGGGATTCTTTCGGCGGGATGAACGCTGTGAAACTGGGGATGATGGCCGGCCCTGTGAATAGACTAAACACGGTGCTGCACGCGTTCATGGGTGAGCTGCGTGGGGAGAGAATCCTTCTCAATAGAGCTGTTAAAAAGTGAACACGTGCATGCGGGTGGAGGCCGCTTGTCTGCCCCTCTGCGAGCTGCCCGCATAGCTGGGCCATGGGTTGAGGTTCCAACTCGGGCCTCAGGGGCTGCAGGTGCTGGACTGAGGCCGCTCAGTGGCTGTCCTGCCCCACATAGGAGTCTCTGGGACTCGGAGTCCCCCAGGCCCTGGGGACAGTTGCTGGGTGGGATGGGAGGCTTGGGACAGGCCTGTCAGGCCTCTACCCTGAGGGCAATGGTGGGCTGAGAGCCAAGGGGTGGGGACCCCCGCAGCCTGCCTGCTCCCCACTGCCTGGCGCACCTCGGACAGCCTGAGGCCCGACATCTGCTCCTGCAGGTTGAGCCGGCTGCTCAGGGCTGGGAGGCGGCCACTCAGCCCCTTTAACTGCCTGGCCAGATGCACCACTGATGCCTCCAGAGCCTGGCTCTTCTCTCGGAGCTGCGGGGGACAGGTGGGCGTGGGAAGGCCCGGCTGAGCGCCCATCCTGTGTGTGGGGGGGACCCCATGGGGGACATGACACACCGCCCCCACTCACCAGTGCCAGCTCGCTGTGCATCTCCTGCCGGGCCAGCTCCCCAGCCAGCTGCGCCGCCTCCAGGTTCTCCTGCACGTAGGCGGCCAGCTCCCCGGCCCGGCTCTCCTCCAAGCGCCCCTTGGCGTCCCTAGGGGTTGGGGACACGTAGATGCCCTCAGCAGGTCCTGCCCACCTCTCAGCACTGGGCCTGGGCGGGGAGCTTGGCTGCTGGCTCTGGAACCTCCCAGGAGACCCCGGGATCGGAAGATGGGGTATGGTCACAGTGCCACCAAGATAGGGCTTCACTGCCAACTGCCACAGCTGAACACCCCAGGGAGGGCAGGCTGGGCAAGCGGCAGGAGTCCCCACGGGAGGAGTGGCCACACAGCTGCCCGGTCTGAACCTGGCTGCACCTCTGGGGTCAAGCACTCTGCTGGGAGAGGCAAGGTCATTCCCTGCTGAGTCGGCCACTGTGGCCCCTCCTGGGTGGGACATCAGGGTCCCCCCGGCCTGACAGCACCTGAGGCCCCAGGACACCCACCAGGCCTTCTCCTCGGCCAGCAGGACACGGTTCAGCGACGCCTGGTTCTGCTGCACAGACTTGGTAAGCTGGGCCACAGCTGCATCCAGGCCCCGGCACTGCTCCAGGAGGTGGCTTTCCTGCTGCGGGTGGAGGCCGCCCTGAGACCCGCCCCCGGCCCCAGCCCTGCCTGCCCGCCCGCCGCCCACCCGTCCCACCTCACGCTGCCCCTGCAGGGCCCGCAGGCGCTCCTCCACCAGCCCCTGCAGCTCTCCCAGCGGCTCTCCAGCTCGCCCCGCAGGCTGCCCGCCAGCCTCAGCCTCCAGCTCTCTGAGGCCTGCATTCTCTGCGGGGAGACCCCGCCGTCTGCTGCAGGACCCCGCCGTCTGCTGCAGGGGTGCGGGGCGGGCCGGCCGCAGCCAGGCGCCCACCTTCTCGAGGGCCAAGAAGCTCTCCCGCAGGAAGCCGCACAGCTTGGCCTCCCTCTTCAGGAAGCGCAGGCTCACCTCTTCACCGAGCCGGGTCACCTGCGCCTGGCGCGGGGGCACATGGTCCCGTCCTGCTTCTGCCCATGGTCTCCAGCAGAGGTGGAGTCCCCTGCTGTCCCCAGCCCAGCAGAGCGGAGACTGCCACGCCCTCGGCCGGAAGAAAGCCAGGATGGGCAGGAGCACTCTGTACCCGCACACCGACCAGCACGGCTTTGGGAAGCATCTGAAGGCCACGCTCACGTGACGTCCAGACAAGCTCGGCCTCCACCACTGATGCTGCCCAGGGAAGGCCGCATGGCCGCCCCCAGGCCCCGGCAGGGAGGCGGGAGTGCCACGCGGGCATCACCACGCAGGAGGAGCCAGGCAGGCTGGCCAGAGCCCTGGGGCCGTCTCCACACGACGGCTGCTTTCCTGCTGCACCGAGGGTCTGAAGGGGGGGGGGGGAGACGCCGCCAGCCCTGGCGCTGCATGTCACACACCCACAGGGCAGGTAGGTGGCGCGGTCCCTTCGCCAGCCACAGAAAGGCACCTCCTGGGAAGCGTCCCCTCCGCCCAAGCCTCTGTTGGCCCCGTGCCCCCCAGGAGGCCGCCTTAGAGCAGGTATTTTTTTGTAAAAAGCCAGATGGTACACGTTCCAACCTCGTGGAGTCTCTGTTGTAACCCTCTCAGCACAGCGGGACAATGGTAATGTGTAAAAAATGTTCCTGTGTGCCAATAAAACTTTATTTACAAAAACAAGCAGTGGCTGGCACAGTGGCTCACGCCTGACATCCCAGCACTTTGGGAGGCCAAGGTGGGCGGATCCCCTGAGGTCAAGAGTTCGAAACCAGCCTGGCCAACATGGTGAAACCCCATCTCTACTGAAAATACAAAAATTAGCCTGGCATGGTGGCAGGTACCTGTCATTCCAGCTACTCTGGAGGAGGCTGAGGCAGGAGAATCTCTTGAACCCAGGAGATGGAGGCTGCAGTGAGCCAAGACTGTGCCACTGCACTCCAGCCTGGGCGACAGAGTGAGACTGTCTCAAAAAAAAAAAAAAAAGGAGTCAGGCACGGTGGCTCACACCGGTAATCCCAGCACTTTCAGAGGCTGAGGTGGGTGGATCACAAGGTCAGGAGTTCGAGACCAGCCTGACCAATATGGTGAAACCCCATCTCTACTAAAAATACAAAAATTAGCCAGGCTTGGTGGCAGTCGCCTGTAATCCCAGCTCCTTAGGAGGCTGAGGCAGGAGAATCGCTTGAACCCAGGAGATGGAAGTTGCAGTGAGCTGAGACTGTCCCACTGTATTCCAGCCTGGGTGACAGAGCAAGACTCTTTTTGTTTCCTCCCCTCCCCTACCAAGACTGCCTCAAAAGAAAAAAAAAAAAACTTTTTGGGAAGTCGAGGTAGGAGGATCACTTGAGCCCAGGAGTTTTGAGACCAGCCTGGGCAATGCAGCAAGACCCCGTCTCTATACAAATTTTTAATTTAATTTAAATTTTTAATAAAAAAATTGCCCAGGCAGGGTGCTTGTGCCCACAGCCCCAGCACTTGGGAGGCCGAGGCAGGAGGATCACTTGAGCCTGGGAGGTTGAGGCTGCAGTGAGCTGTGATTGCACCAATGCACTCCAGCCTGAGCAAACGTGCAATACCCCGCCTCCAAACAACACACAAGTGGTGGCCTGGCTTTGCTGCCTCTGGCCCCAGACAGCACGCAGCCACCCGTGCTTAGGGAAAGGTAGACACCCTCATGAGCGGCAGCCCCACACCTGGCACCTCTGCCTGCTCCACACAGCCACTCAGTAGCTTCCCAAGGGCAGCGGGAGGGAGGCTGCCAGCTCTGGGCAGCGGAGCTATGTGGGTAGCAGCTGGGGCTCCCCGGCAGTCCTGGCCCCACACCTGGCGTGCAGCCTGGTGCGCACGAGAGCTGGCCACGGTCCCGTTTCTCTTTGTGGAGCTCAGGCCTGGGCTGCAGAAATGTGCAGCTGCCCGGTCCGCTCCCCAGCCATAGCGGGAGCCCCTGCTAAGGCCACAGTGGGAGGGGGAGCTGCTCTGGCCCAGTGGGCGGGACCCTGGGTTCTAGGAACTCATGTCCTCAGAAAGCAACCCCCAATTTGTGTGCAGGGAAAGGTAAAGCCTGAAAGTGGCCATGGAAGGGGCTTCGGGGCTGCGATCTGTTGATCCGCGCAGGTGCCGGATGTGTGGGGAGGGCTGCAGGGGGCAGGACACAGGCAGCTTCCTGGGGCAAAGAGTGCCCAGATCTACAGCTGGCGGCCTCACATGGCCACTGAGTGTTTTTGTTTTTTTTTTGAGATGGGGTCTTGCTGTGCTGCCCAGGCTGGTCTTGACTTCCCAGGCTCCAGAGATCCTCCCACCTCGGCCTCTCAAAGTGCCAGGATTACAGGCATGAGCCACTGCACATGGACTGAGCTTTTGCAACGGGGCACATGTGACTGAGGAATTTAGTTTTAAATCATCTACAATCGTAGCTGATTTCAATGGCCACAGCTACGTGGTGAGCGGCCGCCATACTGGACAGCACAGGCCAGGAGGAATGTCTCCTCCTTGGCCTCTAGCTGGACCTGGTCTGGTCTCCTGAAAGCTGGGCCTGGCCCAGTGGTACCTCCATCCTGGCCACCTCCAGGTCCACCCTCCGGCTGCTGTCCTCCTGATCCTTCCGCAGGGCGCTGCAGGCCCCCTCCTGGCCCTCCTCCTCCTGCCGCAGCAAGTCAGTCAGCTTGGCCAGCCTAGAGACATCGGCTGCGGTCACACCAGGTTGAGGCGGACCCACAGGCCGGCCAAGCAGCAGGTGTACGACACCCGCCCACTCCAGGGAAACTGGGGAGCCGGAAACACAGCACTAGGAGTCGGGCAGGGCTGGTGCGAGTCTCTTCCCCACGGAGGGTCCTCAGCGGGCCCAGGCTCTCCAGCACGCTCTGCACCGAGTGCGGGTGCCCCTCTGGCTTACTGGGGATGCATGGCAGGGAGACCCACATCTTGGCTCAGCCAGGGACTCTCAAATGACCCCACGCAAGGTGCGGAGCCAGCCCCGGCGGCGGGTGCGCACCTGAGGCCGGCCTCCTGCTCAGCGCCCTTCCGCTCCGCCTCCAGCTGTGCCTGTCTCCTCCTGAGCTGGCTCAAGGCTTCCCGGACCTCCACCAGCCTGGCACACAACCAAGCCGCTCCCGAGAGGCCCAGGTGGGCTGAGCGGCCTCTGGGCGCTGGGGTCTGGCTGAGGGGCCCCTGCAGGCACCTCCCACGGCTTTCTCGGGTCTCTGCGGGCCGACCAGGGGCGTACAAACTCGGCCCTTTCTAGCTGGACCTGGACGTGTACCCCTTACTCCAGGACACCCTGCGGGGGAAGTGGACCGCCCACCAGACCTGCCACTGCTCTCCGCCGAGGCCTCCCCACCCCGGGCTTACGCCTCTGGGTGTGTGAGGGTTACCTTTTGTCCAGGGTGTGCATCTGGTTCTGCAGGCCAGAGAACTGTGGGGGGGGGGGGGAGGGGGGGAGGAGGAGGAGGAGGAGGAGGAAAGGGAGGAGGAGGCGGAGGAAAGGGAGGAGGAGGAGGAGGAAAGGGAGGAGGCGGCGGAGGAAATGCACACGGAGGACCGCCAA
>CAUYQU010059663.1:0-32361 GCA_963574635.1 Cheracebus regulus
TCTTTCTTTTGCTGTTTCTTTCTTTCTCCTTTTCTCTCTTTTTCTAAAATCTCTTCCTCTTTCTTTCTCTTTCATTTTTTCTTTCTTTTGCTGTTTCTTTCTTTCTCTTTTTCTAAAATCTAAAAAAAAAAAAAAAAAAAAAATAGGACAGTTTTTTTACATAAATAAAAGGTATACTTTCCAAAAGTAGTAAAACTTTATGTCATGAAGGATTGGAATTTATGTAAAGCAAAATCTGTTAAAAATTAAATAATTAGGTAACATATTTTGCAGTTACTTTTCATAGACACTGAACTATTCACATGTATTAACTAACTTTCAGAACTACTCTGTGAGATAAATACTATTAATATTTTTTATTGAGAAGGAAATTGGTACACAGAGAAGTTATGGAGGTTGACCCAAATAATATAGCTAGTAGAGGAGGGAGCTGAGATTTTAACCCAGACATAATGGCTTCAGAGTCTTTGATTTTAAATACTCATTTATTCAACCAACAGTTTTCTGTTGTTGTTGTTGTTTGTTTTTGTTTTTTTATTTTTTAACGTACCTGATATTTACTAGGCTCTGGAGGTACCTCATTGAACAAGACCAAAACAGATAGAAATCCCTGCTGTAATGAAGCTTCTAGTCTAGTTGGAAAGATACTTATAGCAAAAGTATGGGTGACTTTTGAATGACCAAGATGTGAGGAGGCAGAGATATTTCTGTTAATATCCCTGGGAAAACTTTCTACAAGAAGTAAATAATCCTTGAGGTGGAGCATGCCTTACATAGTTCAGAAGTCCAATATGGTTAGAGAGATGTAAACAAGGAAGATAAAAATAGGTGAAGTAAAAGAACGTAACAGAGGCTACATTTTATTTATGGCTTTCTTAGGCTATTAAAAGGACTTTGGATTTTTTATTTGAGTGAAATGAGTTAAGCTTGATTTAGTAGGTACTTGTCTCCATACGTACTTTGCATCAATGTATATATGTCATTTATAGTAATCCTTGGAGCATTTTGAAAATTTGATTGATTCTAAAACAAGATAAATAGTACCATCTGCATTGTGTGAATTAGAGCCCCAAATAAACAAATAGAGACAGACAGACAGTCTGGAAAAGAGTAAATGAAGAGTCCTCTAAGTACCTGTGTGTTAAAAAATCAGTATGTTCAAAAAGTACTGCTAGTGGAAACATTATTTATCAAAAATTTCTGGAATGTGGTCAGAATTGTAGTAAACATTCATAGCCTTGAATGCTTTCATTTTTTTTAGATAAGAATGAAAACAAATGAACTTATTATTTACCAAGAGGCTACATTATCACTAGATGGTAAATATAGAAAGACAAAAAAAAAGTCCATATGCAACATGAATTGAAATTAGCTATTATCATGCCGAGTACATTAAAATAATTAGGACAAAGATGATGCATACTAATAAAAATCACATTCTTAATGAAATGTAATTTTAAAGAAGAATATAAAATATTAAAATAGTTTAGAGCAATTTTAGGACAATTTGGATAGACCAGTAACCATGATTACTAATTTAATTAGATTCCAATTAAAAAGAAACTGGTAGTTTTTTTTTTTAAGGGTATATAGAATGTGGCCAGTTAACATTAAAGTTCATTAGTAGAATGAATTATTCAGAGGTTAATGATGAATTTACCACAGTTATTAAAATGTACTCTAAGACTGCTGTAACAAAAGAAGCAGAATAATAATTAAAAATCTACCAAAAAGTAATTGATAGTTTAGTCTGTGGTGGAAGGTGGTCATGTAGATCGGTGGTGAAAGGAGAGATTAAATGCCTGGTGTTGGGGCAGTGGAAATTTAGCTTGTTTTCACTTGCTGAAAGAGTTCAGATCAGCTAAGCAATAATTTAAACAACTGTAGAAATATAGAAATTAAGAAAAAAACCTATCCTACATATAAGAAAACACCAGTGGCTGAGCGTGATGGCTCACACCTATAATCCTAGCACTTTGGGAGGCTGAGGTGGGTGGATCACCTGAGGTCAGGAGTTCAAGACCAGCCTGGCCATCAGGATGAAACCCCATCTCAAAAAAAAGAAGAAAACACCAGAAACAAAATTTATACCCAAATTGGGAAAGGTGTCATGGCAAGTAAATGGCTGAATTGGTTCAAAATGTTAAAAACTTTGATAATGTAATTTTTTTTTTTTTTTTTTTTTTTTTTGCGATGGAGTCTCGCTCCGTTGCCCAGGCTGGAGTGCAGGGGTGCAATCTTGGCTCACTGCAACCTCTACCTCCCAGATTCAAGTGATTCTCCTGCCTCAACCTCCTGAATAGCTGGGACTACAGGCGCACGCCACCATACCCACCTAATTTTTGTATTTCTAGTAGAGACGGGCTTTCACCATGTTGACCAGGATGGTCTTGATCTCTTGACCTCGTGATCCACCCGCGTCGACCTCCCAAAGTGCTGGGATTACAGGCATGAGCCACTGCACCCAGCCAATTATATTTTTTTAATGAAAGCTCCAAACAGGGTAAGAAAATGGTGAAGGACATTAATATTTTTAAAAGACCAAAGTTCACACATCAGCTCACATATTAATACTCAATTTTGCAAATAAATAAAAGCAAAATACAGAATAACACAGATTACCAAAGAAATCGTCTGATAGTTTGGCAGAAATCCAAACGATGTTCCAAAATGGGAAATACTTTTACTTGATATCAAAATGGGAAATACTTTTACTTGCAATGAGTGTATGTGCTTGAGCATGTGCATATTTGGGGAAAGACAGGTGGAGGAAGGGAGAGGGGTAGTTGAATTGGTCAACTTCCAGGAAGACAATTTGATAGTATATACATATGATCAACGCTACTTAAGGGATGATTCTAGGTACTATGTAAAGATTATCTAACAGTATTAATCATATGAGCAAAAATTCTGGAAAAATAAACATACTCAGCCATAATAGAATAGTTATGGAAATAATGCTACAACTATGGGATGGATTACTTTACTGCTCTTAAAAATAATAATTATAGTTGAAATTGAATTGACAAAAATGCTAACAGTATAATGTAAGTGAAGCCAGAAATGTGTGAACCTATATTCTGAACTTTTATAATTGCCTATTGATTTTGCTTCAGAATTTTTATATAACCGTAGTACAATTAGCAAAATTAGAAAATTAATATTGATATATCTGAGAAGAATTGAATTTTTAAAAATTTAAATTTTAGCAATTTATTCACTCCCGTTATAGAAAAAAATTCTGGTCCAGGACCAGTTCTGAATGACTTACTGCATTTATTTGTCATATCTCTTTAATCTCCTCTAAGTTGGTACAGCTCTTCAGTTTATGACATTAACAATTTTGAAGAGTATAAGTTATTTATTTTATAGGATGTCTCTCAGTTTGAATTGGCCTTGTGTTTCCTTGTGCCTGAGATTCAGATTATCCATTTTTTGTCAGGAATACTATAGTGTACTTCTGTTTTGTCCTCCTTAGTTTGTCATATCTGGAGGCATGCGATATCTGTTTGTCTCAGTGCTAGTGATGTTAACTTTGATCACTTGATTAAGATGGTGTTTGCCAGATTTCACTGCTGTAAAGTTAACATTTTCTACCCTTTGAGCATCTGTTATTATATCTTACTTATAATTGTTAATATGTTAGTTGTCCAAATGATGATTTTCTGATTTTTTTTATCTTCCACATTTATTAGCCCTTCTGTTTGTTTATATCATTGTGAAATCATAGATCATTAATATATATATTCTGTTACTAATTTTGAAACTCAAACTCTATATTTGGCAAATTGGAGCTCCTTTAAACTGACTTCTGTATCCTTTTGACATATTCCTATCATTGTTTATAAGTACTTTCTTAACATTCTTAGACCGTCATATTCTGTCTTCATTCTGTACTGACCTAGCCCCAGTCCTGCAATCAGTCTTGTATCCAAGAAGCTCTTTTCTTTTAGTCGAGAAATATATTTTAAAACCAAAATCTTAAGTATGCTTATTGTTCCGAGAGTATCATTGCTTGCAGGTTTTCTCATTGGACAGAGCTAGGAAACATATGGATTTGTATGTATTAATATAGTTATATATTTGCACCCATAATATATATGCATTAATTGCACATTAATCACTGTGATTACTGAAGGACTCGCAGGAATCAAACCATTTATATTTCTGGAATGGCGTGATTGCAGGCAATGGATATACAGAACAGTCCAGCAGAAGTAATATATTTATTGAAAGGGGTCCAGATAATTCAGTCATAATATTCTTTGTCCATCCACTGCTAGGTTGCATAGGAATTGCTTTGTCACCAGATTTAGAACCACTACTGGCTTGGGTTTGAAGTACCTGAGAACCAGAAGATTCAAAGTCTGCTTTTGGTTGCAGTCTCTTATTGTGAGCTAGTCATGTAACCTAACCACTCAGTGGATTCACCTTGCCCGCTGCCTAGACAGAACCAGTTTATCAAGACGGAGGAATTGAGATAAAGCAATTCACACTGAGCCAGCTGTGCTGTTACTCAAATCAGTCTCCCCAACCATTTGGGGATAAGAGTTTTTCAGGAAAACTTGGTGGGTTGGGGGAAGCCAATGAACCAGGAGTGCCTGATTGCTTAGGTAGGAGATGAAATGATAGGGAATTGAAGCTGTCCTCTTGTACTGGGTCAGTTCCTGGGTGGGGGTTACAAGATGAGATGAGCCAGTTAATCAGCCAGTTAATACAAGACGGATGAGCCAGCTGATCCGTCCAGTGTAGGGTCTGCAAAATATCTCAAGCACTGATCTTAGGAGCAGTTTAGGGAAGGTCGGAATGTTGTAGCCTCCAGCTGCATGACTCCTAAACCATAATTTCTAATCCTGTGACTAATGGTAGTCTAGTCCCCAGGCAAGAAGGAGGTTTGTTTTTGGGAAAGGGCTGTTAATGGTCTTTGTTTTAAACCATAACCTGTAAACTGACTGGGCGTGATGGCTCACACCTGTAATCCCAGCACCTTGTGAGGTCAAGGCGGATGGATCACCTGAGGTCAGGAGTTGGAGACCAGCCTGGCCAACATGGTGAAACCTTGTCTCTACTAAAAATAGAAAAATTAGTGTTGTGGATGCCTGTAATCCCAGCTACTCAGGATGCTGAAGCAGGAGAATTGCTTGAACCCAGGAGGCAGAGGCTGCAGTGAGCTGAGCTCACGCCACTGGACTGCAGCCTGGGTGGCAGAGCAAGACTGTGTCTCAAAAAAAAAAACAACAACCTATAAACTGAATTCCTTCCAAAGTTAGTTAAGCCCGTGCCCAGGAATGAGCAAGGACAGCTTGGAGGTTAGATGCAGGATGGAGTCAGTTAGGTTAGATCTCTTTCACTGCCTTAGTCATAATTTTGCAAAGGCAGTTTCAGTCACTTAGATGCATACATTTTGGTTATGTGACCAGCTTTAACAGACCCTACTGAAATCAGGTGCAAGTCATGAAAATCACGAATTCAGTTATTATTACTAAACAATGCTGACAGACTGATTCAGCTCCAAAACAACTCACTGACTCATGGTTACAGAAAATTATTTATCTTTAGTTAATATATTCTATAGTGTAGGCAAGGGTCAGTAGCTCTGGAGATAACCGGGTTGTCAGTACATACGAGCTGATGTCAATCCATGCTTTGCAGTGTATAATAAATAATATATAGTCATACACATATAAACACATCTATATATATTTCTGATCCTCTCTTAAAAGGTAGAAGTTAATGCTGATGATCTCAGTCCAATTAGGTTCACTACCACAGGGTTCATTCTAGCATTTCACCTTTCTATATTTATAATTTCCTCTTCTGTTGGAAACCTAGCTTTCATGATCAAAATACACTTATTTGCATAGTCTTAGAATGTATAGGTACACACACACACATACATACATACATACATACATACATACATACATACATACATACATACATACACAAGCATGAAAATAGCTGAGAAACCAAATCTGCTAACTAGAGATATTTCTTTGAAATTCCCTTTGTCTTTATCCCAAGAATATATACTGAAAATATAGTATATTCAAAGGTTATTTGGATTTGTTTAATTTTAGTTGTGGTATTTCTTTGAAAATGAACTTTGAAAAGTTCATTTACTTCTGTTTGTATTTCACTCCACTTTCCATCCTTACTATATATATATTTTTGAATATATGAAATATTAAACTGATTCTAAAATTCAGAGCTGTATAAAAAGTTATAATCAATAACTACTACCCTTTAAGCCCTTCTACCAATTTCCCTACCTTTGTCTTTTCCTCTACATTTCTACTTACCATATATAGGTCACCAATTTTATTAGTCAGATTCACAGATACACATCCACATTGTCTTATTTTTACTCTCTTTCAAAAAGGGTGGCTTTCTAGTAATTTTTTTCTGTACTTTGCTTTTTTTTTATTTAACAGTTTATCAGGAAAGTAGTTCTATAGAAGTTCATACAAGTCCTCATTTTTTTTTTTTTTACAGCTGCCTGAGACTTCTTCATGTGGTTGTATGGTAATTTATTTAATCACTTTGTTATATAATGACAAGTAGGTAGTTTCCACTATTTTGAAATTGCAGCCAGTACAGCAGTGACTAAGTTATGCCTGTGTATTTTCATATTATTAGAGGTGTGCCTTCAGTGTAAATTCCTAGAAGTGGGATTGCTAGGTCAAAGGTATGGATGGATAGCACCAAATAAACCACCCCCAAAAGCAGTTTGTGTCTTCACCAACAATATGTAAATACATCTGTTTTCCCCACAGCATCTCTAACAGAATGACTTTTCATAGTTTTTAATTTTTGCCAATATATTAGGTGAGAAATGAATCTCAGAATAGTTTTGTTTCTGTATTAATGAGATTGACTATGTTTTCATATGTTTATTGGTATACTAATACACTTATTAGTGAATAATATATTTATATCTTCAGCTGACAGACCCTTTTCTTCTATTAGATGTTTGGCGTTTTTGGTTCAATGTATAAGACTTTGTTATATATATTAGGCATACTAGTTTGTTACCTATGACTTGTGTTGCCTATATTTTCTTCCTGTTTTATGTTTGTTTGTTTGTTTACCATTCAAAAGTTTTTAGTTAAACTTACCGATTTTTAGAAATTACATCTAGATTTTTGAATCATAATTAAAAGCTTCTCTCTACAACCAGGAGAAACTTGCCCATACTTTCTTAAAATACTTGTCTCATCGTTATTTTTTTACATTTAAATTCTGAATCTATTTGGAGTTTATTCTAGTATATGTTTTGAAATGTGGATTTAATATCATCCATCCAAATGGCTAGCCGTGTGTCCCAGCCCTATTTTAAAAAATTTATCTATCTTCTGGTGTATTTCTGTTTCTGTATTGTTACCACCTTTTTTTTTTGTAGCGGCTTTATGGTATGTTTTAATATGGTATGTTTTAATATCTGATATTTCTCTTCTTTCCCTCTCTTAGCTTTTTCATTGTTTTACAGAATATTTCTTCCTGTTTGTTTTTTCATAAGAACTTTAGTATCAGTTTATTTAGCTCCATAGAAAAGTTTCTTGGTATTTTTTACTGTAACTGCCTTTATCTTATAAATTATCTCAGGGAGAATTTACATCTTTATGATACTGATTTTAACTCTAGGTTTTGTTTAATTTTTCACAAGTTTATTTCTAAGCATTTTTTTCAAAGTTGAAAATTTGTTTTTAAAAATCAATTTTAAAATTAAACTTTTGATTTTGAGATATTGGTAATTATAGATTTATGTGCAGTTATAAGAAATATGGATTTAGCATCTGAAATCTGAAAATAAAGAATTTGAAAGTTCCAAGATTTGAAACTTTTTGAGCCATGATATGATGCTCAAAAGAAATGCTAATTGGAGCATTTTGGACTTTGGATTTTCAGATTAGGGGTGCTTAGTTGGTAAGTACAAGGCAAATATTCCAAGGGAGGGAGGAGGATGGTTTGCAGAGCTTTCGTGCCCTCTCTGGGCATGCATGCTCTCCAGATCCTCCCAGACCTCAGTGTGTTCACCAACCTGGAAACTCATTCAATCTTATTGTTCCAGATGTTGTGTAGAGCTTACTCTCCAGGCCTCATCTACTTCCTGGAGATTGGTGTGTGTGCAAAAGTTTCAACTCTCTGGTGGTCTTTTGACCAGCCTCATCCTGAGGCTTTGTAGGTGTCCCACCCTAAGTCACTTTATTATATTCACTTATGATCAAAAGGAACTTGCTATGAGTAACAAAAGATGCTGCTATCACTCAGGAAACTCCAAGGATTTTAGGAACTGTGTGTGAGGAACTGTAACCACTCCTTGCCCATTGCCTAGACAGAGCCGATTTATCAAGACGGGAATTGCAATACAGAAAGAGTAATTCACGTAGAGCCAGCTTTGCTTGAGACCAGACTTATTATTACTCAAATCAGTCTCCCCAAGAATTTAGGGATCAGAGATTTGGTGGGTGGGGGAAGGCCAGTGAGTCAAGAGTGCTGATTAGTTGGGTCGTAGATGGAATCATAGGGAATTGAAGCTGTCCTCTTTCACTGAGTCAGTTCCTGGGCCAGGACCACAAGATCAGATGAGCCACTTAATCAGTCTCGGTGGTGCCAGCTGATACAGCAAAGTGCAGAGTCTGCAAAATATCTCAAGCACTGGTATTAGGAACAGTTTAGGGAGGATCAGAATTTTGTAGCCTCCAGCTGGATGACTCCTAAACCATAATTTATAATCTTGTGGTTAATTTGTTAGTCCTGCAAAGGCAGTCTAGTCTCCAGGCAAGAAGGAGGTTTGTTTTGGGAAAGGACTGTTTTCATCTTTGTTTTAAGCTGTAAACTAAGTTTTTCCCAAAGTTAGTTTAGTCTGTTCCCAGGAACAGTTTGGAGGTTAGAAGCAAGATTGTTTGGTTTGGTGAGATCTTTCACTGTCTTAGCTCTATAATTTTGCAATGGCAGTTTCAGAACTTCAGACAGCGACCAAGTATGGAAGACCATACTTCCTTTTTGTGTGTAGTGTTATTGTTGCAGAACTTTCTCCTTAGTTCAGCTAAGACCAAGCTCTTGTCACACAACCATGAAAGATTAGGCTTGTGGGCACATAGATGGGTGAGGAAAACATAATTTATTGGGTGAAAAGGAAAAATAGCAAAGTGAGAAAGAATCCTGCTAGCAGGTTTCCTGCCCCATAGATTGAATCCCAGGTCACCACCCAGAGACCAGAGAGGCCAGGCTCCTCCCCGCTGCAAATGGCACAGAATTCCCGAGGGCCCACCCCATTCTCCCAATGTACAGGTGGGCATTATTTAGAGTCAGTCAGGAAAGAGCAGGCTTCATCCAGGATTGGCAGTCTGTTTTTTCAGCCTGCAGGTTGTTTTCAGCTTGAAAAAGGGGATTTGCTGGGAGATCCTTGGCTTCCTCCTATCTCTGTAATTTTCCCCTCTAAAGAAATAAATCTAACTGCCATAAGGATAAGAAGGAAAATTAATCTTAACTGCTTCCTGCTGACAGGATGTGCTGTTTTGCTAAAACAACAGTCAGATTTGCCTGAGAGGCCTACCTACAGGTCAGCAAAAGGGGCCGTTATCCCATCCTCTGATTGCATGACCATTTGGAGTTTGACGGCTGAAGGCAAGAAGAGACAAACTGGGTTATTAGAAAACATGTATCAAAATAAGCGGAGAGGGGTAAGGACGGCTCAGAAACCTCAAAACCTTTTACCAGTCTGTTCAGGAAGATTGAGGCAAAAGCTTTTAAGGCCTAATAAACAGGCACAAATGAGGCAAAAACAGATTTTGAGAGGAATCTATTTGCTTTTAATTACTGGTGTTCCATGAGGAAAACAGGTCTCTTCCCTCTCATGTGCATTGAGAGTAGCAAGGAAAAATGGAGAAAAATAAATCAGTTGGCTGAGAAAAAGACCTTTTTTTCAGCAAAACAAGGTCCAAAAAATAAAAACATAAAGACCTTTTAAATATACCTATAATTTGGATATACACATTAAGCCGAGCGTTCTTTAAGAAAACCCTTGTAAATCCCATTACCCAACTTTAGCCATGCCGAGTGGCCAATATTTCTGGCTTTCAAACTTTACAAAGGTTCAAAAACAGGAAAATTCAAGGTGGTTCATGGAGGAGAAGAGAATCAACAAATAACAAAGATTGCACAGATATCAAACCAAAAAAAACTCATTCCCTAAGCCAGGATTGAATCCCAGGCCACAAACGTAAAATGGCAGAGGCTAGAACAAAACATTGCCATGTTATGCCATGTGATTACAGGTCTGGCTCCCAAGGATGTAAAACAGGATGGAAGCCTGCAGCAAAGTTTGCTGCTTACCATATAGAAAGTCATATAAATCAGACCAGATGGCTACAACTTAAGACCAACATCACAAATCCTTTTTCATAGCTAAAACTTTACAGAGAATATAAACAGTAATAGTTGGGGTCTTGGCCTAGTAAAATATTTTTTAAAAAGAAAAAAAAAATACTCTCACATAAAAGTTAACTGCTAATAGGGTAGAGAAAAAAAAGTTCAAAGTGTTAAAACGTGTGCGCTGAATGAAGAGAACCCCCAAACAGGCTTTGTGTGAACAACATGGCTCTTTATTCACCTGGGTGCAGGCAGGCTGAGGCCGAAAAGGGCATCAGCGAAGGCTGGTGGGATAGGAGTTGGTTTGATAGGTTTGGGGTGGGCAGTGGGAAGTTACAGTTTAGTGCTGTTTTTTGTAAGCTGAGGTGGGGGTGGTAGGGTGTAGGTGTAGTCATGAGGTTGACCAAGGTCTGTGACAAAGTCCAATGGCTTTATCAATTAGGGCAGGAATAAGGAACAATAGAAAACGTCTCAAAGGTAAATAGGTGCCTCAGGGGTTGATCATTTCTTCAGTCTTCTAGTTACTTTAGATTTTCCAGGAACTCATCTGGAGTGTCCGTGCAAGTCACAGAGGTAACATGGCATCCATGGCACCAGCCTAAAAGACCTTACACAGAGTGCCAGGGTAACCCTGAAGAAAGAACCTTTTTTTTTTTTTTTTTTTTTAATATACAAATGGGTTTCTTTCCCTATGGCCCAGACCAAGTGGTAGTCTGGTCAGTCAGCCACAGGGCACAGGCCCCGAGGCCATCTTGTAGCCTGGGACATGGCCATTGGACACTGCACACACGGGCCCACCCTGAGTGGCCATTGGACACTGCACACACATGTGGCAGACAAGTCCATACACCCAAGCCTGGAGGGAAGGGGAGCAGGGAGGGAGCCATCACTCTTCCAGCGCATCCTGAGCCTGTGCCTGCAGCCATTGAAGTGGGTGTGGACAACCTCCAGTATTGTAAAAGAAAAGACAGGTGTGGTAACTGTTGGGGGGAGGAGAAACAAAAGGAATGCCATAGGACCAAAGGGCCCAGAAGCGCAGAAACGGAAGGGTTCACATTTCACTCACCCTTCCTTTGGGCCTACATTGTGTAGTGAAAATGTTGCAGAACTTTCTCCTAAGTTCAGTTAAGAAAGATTAGGCTCTTGGACACCTACAAGGGTGAGGAAAGTGGAATTTATTGGGCAAAAAGGAAAAATAATACTCAGCAAAGTGAGAGAGAGTCCTGCTAGCAGATAAAGTACAGTTCATACTTCCTATTTTGTCACAGAGTGGCAGAAAGGTATACATGCAAAGGTCTGGATTTAATGCAGTTAATTTGTATGGCCTTAAGGGCATCATTGTATTATTCAACTATACAATTTCAGAAATTCTTTTAGAGATGGCTCATTGGTAATAAACTTCATTTTTGTTTATGATGTTGTGAGATAGCTTTTTGGGGTTCTGAATTTTAGGTTTTCTTTTCTAAATTTTTTTAAGATTATTGACATCCTTTTTGTTCTAGCTTCCTTTCTACTGCTCCTGAAAAGCATTTTGCCTCATTAGTTGTTGTTCCTAAATGAATTATCTTGTCATCTGACTTTAAAATCTATTTGTTTTATAGACAAAAACACAGCTTCATCTTAGTATGTCTAATTGTAGATTTCTTTTTAATTATCTCGCTTGATCAGAATAATTTCTGCATCTGTATATTCATGTCTGTTTTCAGTTCTGGAAAATTCTCAGCCATCAATTCTTCAAATATTTCTTCTTTTGTTTCTTGCTCTTTTCTTTTGGGTCTCTGGCCATGTTTCAAACTGTTATTCTTTTATACCTTTTATATTGTTTTTCAATTTTTTTGTCCATTTGGCTTTTATCTTACATTCTGGGCAGTTCTTTCAGATTTCTCTTCTAGCTTGTAAATTCTGTTTTCAGTTTCCCTCCTTGTGGTCCCCAGGCTTAATTCTTCAAATCCCAGTTCAGTTACTTATTTTGTGCAGGTATTGTCCTCCTCTTTCCCCTTGCCCTGTGTTGTTAAATTTTGTTTATCGTTACATCTCTGAGTTCACCTTCCCGTTTGTCTGTTAAGTCTTTGAAAATTATCTTACTTTCATATGAGTTGTTGACAAAGAGAGTCAAACTCTGTAAAATATTTAAAGAAACTTATTTGCAGCCAAATAAACTTTTTTTAAAAGAGGTTTATTTGGAGCCAAAAAAAAAAAGAGTGAGTGACCATGGCCCAAGGCACAGTATCAAGAGATCCTGAGAACATATGCCCAAGGTGGTTGGGTTACAGCTTGGTGTTGCACATTTTAAGGAGACATAAGACATCCATCAATACTTATGAAGTTTACATTGATTCAGTCTGGAAAGGCAGGACCACAGGGTGGGGACAGGGGGTGGAAACAGGGATTGGCTTACAGGTCACACATGGATTCAGAGATTTTTTGATTGGTTCTTGGTTCAAAGAGTTAACTTACTATCTAAAGACCTGGAATTAATAGAAAGGAGTGTCTAGGTTACGATAAGGGGTTGTGGAGACCAAAGTTTTTATGTAGATGGAGTCTTATAGGTGGCCACCTTTAGAGGCAGTAGATGGCAGATGTTTCCTAATTAGTCTGGACTCTCAGTTAATCTGTTCAGGATTGGGAGGGCCTGGAAGGGGAAGGGTATGGTTATGCTAATACAGATGCAAAATTTTCCCCAGAAAAGACTGCTTCGCAGGGTCATTTCAAAATATGGCAAAAAACATATTTGGGGGTAAAATATATTGACGTCTTTCTTTATTGGTCATGTGACATTATTCCAGAGTCAGATTGAAAATTAAGAGAGATTATATAGGGTTAAATAAAACCCATCTGATGAGATTGTTATTGTTTGTAGGGCATGACTCTCCATCTCCTTAAATAGGAATTTGGGCAAGAAAGAATTAGAACTAAGAGTTTAGTTCTCAGAGTGAAGCAGTGCTTTCAAATATGACTCTTACCTCCCATATAGTTTTATGAAAGCAGAGATACACTGTAGTATGTAATACAGTATTTTAGTACATTTTAGTTTATGCATTTGGCATTTTTGGTATAGTTATCGGTGAATTTGTGCCAGCAACTAATTAATATATATTTAGGACCACAAACCTTTGTTTTTTATAGGATTTATATTCTAATATTTTTCAAGTTTATTGCCTTTGTATCTGATTTTGTTATTTTGTTTGTCTAATGAATATATCAAACTATTTGGCATGTGTATATTACTGCCTCTTAATCTGATAGTATTAAATAGATAGTTAAGAACTATTCCAGTAATTCAAGGGTGTAGGGCTACAATGTAGGAGTAATGAAAAAGTAACTCATTTTTTATTTGATAATTATTTTCTAACAATTTCTGGATATTAAGATTCCTAAAATTCTAAATTTTAGAATGGCGTAAATGCTGTCTTCATTTTATTTGTAGCGTTGAAGATGTTTGTCATTTTAGTCTTGTAAAACTGGCTTTTAGAGCTTCTTTTAAAAATCATTATTAGTTTTAATTCTGTGAATGAATTTGGTTTCTATTTTCATGTTAAAAGAAAAATTGGAAAACATCTCAAAATTATAGTTTTTTACCGTTTGTAATTATTTTACTGTGATTAACTTCTGAAGGTAAATGCTCAAACATTTCTGTGCAAAAGAAAAGTATTGTTTATTCTAAGTTATGTGTATTTTCTTACTGTCATTTTAGACTAAGAAACAGCCTTGGTATAACAGCACATTAGCATCAAGACGAAAACGACTTACTGCTCATTTTGAAGACTTGGAGCAGTGTTACTTTTCTACAAGGATGTCTCGTATCTCAGGTACATATCCAGACCTTCTCAAATTATGTCAAATCTGTGTTTCAGATCTGTTTCTAGATTTTTGTGCTGAATTTATGGAAAATGGTAATTGCAAGGCGAAAGTGTGTATTTTTGACATAGTCTACCAGATCATCATGGAGGTTTGTAGTGATCTTGGAGAATACTACTTTCCTATGACTATTTTTTGTTCTATATTTGCGAATTCTGAATCTTTATTGAGCAAGATAGATAAAGGTAAAAAGAAAGTCAGCCATGAACATGTAGCTAGCAAAGTAAGTTTCATTCAGTTGCCTCCTATTTAACATTAAACAAACATTAAGTTCTAAGCATGGTCCTCTGTGCTAAGAATAAAAAGATGAAAGAACTGATTTCTGTCTTTAAAGAGTGTTGTAAATTGAGTCAGGGAAAGCAACAAACAGTTCTGTGTGATATTATGTGTTATATAAATTTATAGGAGTATCATAAGAATGGATAATATCTACTAATACAACTGGTAGTAAAAATAATCCAGGCCGAGTTGAAAATGGGGAGGTATAAGGGAATGATCAGTGTAGGGATTTCAGAGGAGTTGTATATGCGCCATTCTAGTATGAATTAACTGAAAAAGGTAATGAGAAACATGTTCAAAGTAGAGGAGATAACATATGTAAAGATGTGGATATGATAGCATAGGATATTTCTATTACTGTAAAGAAGTAATTTAGTTTTTTTTATCTTTTTCTTAACTGTGTTCTGCAGTCTTTCTCAGTGTCTTTTCTCATCAATGAAGTAGACATTAATACTAACCCTAATAAGTTTTTTAATGGTCATAAGTGGCATGCGTAAGACACAATGCTTGGTACATGTTGGGTGCTCAGTTAATTCGTCTCCTTAATGGGGCATCTGTTCAAAATAAACCCCATGAAGGGGAAAAAAAAGGTCTGATATTTTATTGGTTGTTAAAAACTGGGTGTTGGTTTTCTCTTGAATAAATATGTTTATATTATTTAAAATCTACATATTGCTTAGATCCTTCAGACAAATTTGCTTCAGGATTGGTGGTATAGGAAAAGATGTGTTGGATTTACAAAGCATTTTTCCTCTGAAAACCAAGGGAGAAGCCAGGATTTGTCTGTTTGAAATGAACAACAAACAGTTTTTATACATGGAAAACTTTCATTTATTGCCTGGGAATTGAGCCCCTTATTGTGCTTGTGTAATAATCTATAAACTACAATAGGAAGTTGTTAAGTTGAACGTTGCCTGATAACTGCATTCTGACTAGTAGAATGTTAACCCTTCATACATTATTTGTTGGTAATAATGTTGTAATACAACTATAGGCAAGTGGCAAACCTTAGTAAAAAGAGATGGTAAAGAGATTGGGGGAGGCTATTATTATTAATAATTTTTAGGTCAGTAACAGCATAGGCCTGCTATGGAATAGTAAAGGTAATCACAAGCTAGTTCATTTTGGGGGGTGTAGCTTTACAGGACAGTAGACTAATAAAACCAGGAGGAAAATTAGATAGGTTTTTATTTGTGTGGATATGACTGTATTGTACCTAAAACATGTCTCTAGTTGTCAGGAACCTAAAGTTAGCTAGCTACTATAATTGTATTCATGGATTGTAATTTCCTCCTAGTACCTTTGACTGTAAAGGGGAAATTATAACTTCTCTGAAATGGAGTACCTAAGAGGTTGATTTTCCTTTGTATATGTTCACATGAGAATCTGTAAATCCATCTGTATTCCCTAACTTTTATTTATAGCTATGAAAATGAGAGATGAATATTAAAGAACTATTACTTTGTAGTTTTAATTGTAATTGAAAGAGGTGGTTAATTATAAAGAAAGAAAAGAGACATTGAATACACTTTTACAAACCAATTTGTAATTAGGATGGGAGAGGTGATACGTATGGATCATAAAACCCCACGCAAACAAAATCCTACCTTTTTGTAACCTCATAAGTTAAAACCAATTACTATACTTTCAGATGTGAAATAACTAGTTTTATTGTTTTCTTTATGGTTTCTGTTGAAAATAGCTATTATTGAGCTTATATAATAGGCAGAGATCAGAACAGGGTTATGGTCTCCAACTGAATACATAATACTGAATGCTTGTGAGTTTTATGTGCTTAGAAATTGATGTTAAAATGAGAAAGAATAGTATAACATTGAAACAGTTTTTAAATTAATAAAACCAACCATCTTTCCAGTATGTAGAAAGTTAAATAACTCACAGTAATAGGATTCCATATAAAAAGAATCATTAACTGTTACATGCAGTACAGTTGTGGTTTTTATTTTTGCAAATAACCCTTGTTTTATTTATAATGTGCGGAATTTCCTGAGAATAATTTTTGTGTAGCAAGAGTTTTATCTCAATACTGTTACGATATTCCCTGTTAGGTAATTCCTTTTGCTCTCTTTAGAATGGAAGCACTACTAATTGGACCCTTTAAATCTAGGTGTTTTGATGGGTTTGATTAGTGTTTAAACCTTTAAAATTTGTAAAATATCAAGGACAAAAGCTCACTCAGTTTCCTCAAGTAATGTTATTTATTATTTTTTATATTGTTAGATAAATTCCATCATGCAAACAGTTATCTTCAAGATAACCTAGTATCTCCAGATAACAAATTCTTTATTGTACATTATGTTATCTGTATAATTCTTTTAACTTAGTGATTCTTGCTTACAGTTACTTCAGATGGCATTTAAGAAGGAAAATTAAGAAAGTTTACCTTGAAAAAATTGTGTGTGTGTATTTGTACAAGCTTAGAATAAAGAAGCTATGAAAATACAGTGGTATAACAAACTTAGTTTCAGTCAAGGAAGCTAAAGTGCTCATTTTTTTTTTTTTTTACTTTTTCAGAAAGGAAAATATAAATTCAAACGACACAGTGCTGAAAAACAATGATTTTATAAATTTATGCTTTTACTGTAGGTCTGCTTCTATTAATAGACCAGAGAATAGATTACTTGTATTCTCAGGTACTTCATAAACTGATTTTATGTTTTAAATCCCACATGATTTAGCTTTGAATAGTTTACTGAAGTGGACTTTACCCAAGGTATCTGTATAGTGTTCCACTGGTTGGAATTGTTTTTTCATGTTTCACCAAGAGATTTGAATGAAAATTTATTTTATTCTTGATGAAGGCACTCTTTGGGATAAATGGGAGCTATTTTAAACATTTTTTGTTTTTGTTTTTTAGCATTAATAGTTCATAACATTGGAACTTTTAATTCTCTTCCTGTAATACGATTTGAAAGAGTTCAGTGTATTAATTGAGCAAATATTTCTTCTTACTTATAAACCATTTTATCTAAAATGTTATTATAAACTGGATTTTAACAATAAACATGGGCATAAATATGTATGCCAGTAAACACAGTCCTTCAAACTAACAAATACCCATCCACTATATGTACTCTTCTTTGTATCCTCACCCTCTCCGTTGATGGATTTTTTGCCAATGACTTCTCTCTCAAATAGTATCTTTTATTATTATTTTTATTTTTCCATGACATTATTGCAAAAAAAAATTGAGAATTTTTGTGGAAAGAGACAATATCTTCAAAGAACCGAGACACTTTTTATTAAAACTGAAAAGTTAAGTTGTGCAAACTAGTCTTTAATACAATCTTTAAAACTTGTTTTTTGTATTTATAATATAACTTTTAATTTGTGGATATAGCTCTTTGACTTACTTTGTAGTTCATTTCATCTATTTTTTTTTTTCATATAGATGACAGTCGAACTGCAAGCCAGTTGGATGAATTTCAGGAATGCTTGTCCAAGTTTACTCGATATAATTCAGTACGACCTTTAGCGACATTGTCATATGCTAGTGATCTCTATAATGGTTCCAGTATAGTCTCTAGGTAAGTATTGGGCATACTTCTTACTATTTTCTTTTGTAAGAACGTCTAGAATTGGATTGAATTTGAGAAGTACTTAGAGTATTATTGTTAAAAGTCTGGTTTCTGAAGTAGCCTGCCAATTATTCTGTGATTTTAGGCAAGCTCCTGAGTTTCTATATGCCAAATTTCTTCATCTATAAAATGGAATAATTGGTAGTATCTATCTTATAGGGTTGTAGCATTTTTGTAATATCTGTGTCTGATTTTGATGACATGAGTCAAAAAACATGAGTCTCCTCTCCTCATAAGTGCTCCCACCTCTGCAGTTTTCTAGAAGTTTGTATACAATTGATATTGTTTCTTTCATAAATATTTTGTAGAATTTGCCAGTGAAGCTTCCAGAAAAGGATTTTTACTACCAATTCAATTTTCATAAGAGATTTAGGGTTAATCAAATTATCAATTTCTTCTTGATTCAGCATTATTATTAGTTTGTGTCTTTTAAGACGTTTGCCCATCTCATCAGGGCTGTTGAAGTTATTGGTGGACAATTATTCATTATATTGCCTTATTATTCCTTTAATATCTTTGGATTCTGTGATGATTTTCCCTCTTTCATACCTGATAATGGATTTTGTTTTTTCTTACCTTTTTCCTGAAAAGTCTAGCTTAGAAGTTTATCAGTTTTGTTGATCTTCCCAGAGAGCCAGCTCTTGGTTTTATTCATAGTCTGTATTTTTGTATTATCATTAATCTTTGCTCTTAATAATTTTCATTCTTCTACATTTTGAAGGTTTAATTTGCTCTTATCTGCTAATTTCTTAAGGTAAAAATTGAGGTCGTTTGGTTGATACCTTTCCTTTCTAATACAGTTATTTTGTGCTATACATTTCTCTCTAAATACTTTATTAACCACATCACATAAATACTGATGTGGTACTTTTCCATTTTAATTTAGTTCGAAGTACTTTTTTAGCTATTCTTTTTATTTTTAAAAAAGCTTTTTTTTAATTGACAGAATTGTATGTATTTATTGCATACAGCATGTTTTGAAGTATATATTAAAATATCTTTTAACTTCCATTTTGATTTTTCTCTTTGACCCATGATTACTGAGGCTGTTACTAGTTTTCAAATATTGGGATTTTCCAGTTACCTTAATGTTACTGATTTTTTTTTTATTTTTAAGAGATGGGATCTCATTATGCCTCCTAGGCTATCCTCAGATTCCTGGGCTCATGCATTCCTCCTGCCTCAGCCTCCCAAGTAGCTGGGACTACTACTGTACCCAGTTTGATTTATATTATTTTCATCATTATTTGAAATGTTTAATGAAATTTTATAATATACAGGAAAATAGAATGGAATAATTCTTCATATAACCATCACCCAGATTCAGCAGTAAAGATTTTGCTGTACATGATTCATGTATCGTCTTCATTTTGATTATTTTTTGCTTTAAGTATTTTATTTTTTCTGTGTTCCCCGACCACGTTTTTTAAAATTATTTTTTAATATTTTCAACTTCTTTTATAGATTGAAGGGTACACATGCGGCTCTGTTACATGAGTGTATTGCATGACACTGAGGCTTGAGGTCCTAACATTTTCATCACCCAGGCAGTGAGCATAGGCACACAACAAGTGTTTCATAAGCCCATGTCCCCTGCCCTCTCCCACCTTCTCTGCATCTAGTAGTCCCCAGTGTCTATTGTACCCATCTTTACATTCATGTGTTTTTAGTGTTTAGCTCCCACTTACAAGTGAGAACATGCATTATTTAGTGTTCTGTTCTTGCATTAATTCACTTAGGATAATGGCCTCCAGCCTCATGTTGCTGCAAAGGACATGGTTTTATTCTTCTTTATGACTGTGTTATATTCCATGGTGTATATGTACCACATTTTCTTTAACCAATCCACTATTGATGGGCACCTAGATTGATTACATGTCTTTGCTACTGTAAATAGCACTGCAGTGAATGTACTAGTGCATGTGTCTTTATGGTAGAACAATTTTCTTTTGTGCGTATACCTAGTAATGAGATTGCTGGGTCCAATGGTAGTTCTGTTTTAAATTATATGACAAATCTCCAAACTGCTTCCTGTAGTGATTGATCTAGTTTGCATTCCTACCAACAGCATATAAGCATTCCCTTTCCTCCACAGCCTTGTGAGCATCTGTTATTTTTTGACTTTTTAATAATTGCCATTCTGTTATGAGATGGTATCTCATTCTGGTTTTGATTTTTATTTCTCTGATGATTAGTGATGTTGAGCATTTTTTCATATGCTTGTTGGTGACTTGTGTGTCTTCTTTTGAGACGTGTCTGTTCATGTCTTCTCATTTTTTGTTGGATTTTTGTTTTTTACAGGTTGATTTTTTTTTAGTTTCTTGTAGATTTTGGATAGCCTTTGTCAGATGCATAGTTTGCAAATACATTCTCCCATTCTGTAGGCTCTTTACTCTGTTGGCCATTTCTTTGGTTGTGCAGAAGCTGTTTAATTTAATTAGGTCCCACTTGTCAGTTTTTGGTTTTGTTGCAATTGCTTTTGAAGACTTAGCCATAAATTATTTGCCAAAGCCTTTGCGAGGAATGGTATTTCTTAGCTTTTTTTTCTAGGATTTTTATAGTTTGAGGTCTTAGACTTAAGTTTTAATTGATCTTGAGTTACTGTATATGGTGAGGAGTAGTTTGGTCCAGTTTTATTCTTCTGCACACGGCTAGCCAGTTATCCAAGCACCATTGATTGAATGGGGAGTCCTTTCCCCCATTGCTTATTTTTGTTGATCTTGACCAAGATCAGATGGTGTAGGTTTGCAGCTTTATGCCTGAGTTTTCTATTCTATTCCATTGGTCTGTGTATCTGTTTTTGTATCTACCAGTGCCATGCTGTTTGGGTTACTGTAGCCTGATAGTATAAATAGAAGTTGGGTAGTGTGATGCCTCCAGTTATGTTCATTTTGCCTAGAACTGCTTTGGCTATTCAAGCTCTTTTTTTTTTTTTTTTTTTTTTTTTTTGGTTTCATGTGAATTTTGGAATAGTTTTTTCTAATTATGTGAAGGAGACATCAGTATTTTAACAACAGTATTGGATCTGTAAATTGCTTTGAATAGTATTGCCATTTTAACAATATTGATTGTTCCCCAATCCATGCCTATGGAAGAATTTTCTATTTATTTGTGTCATATTCCATTTCTTTCAGCAGGGCTTTGTGTTCTCATTGTAGAAATCGTTCACCTCCTTGCTCAGATGAATTCTTAGGT
Source organism: Cheracebus regulus (assembly GCA_963574635.1). Classification (NCBI taxonomy): domain Eukaryota; kingdom Metazoa; phylum Chordata; class Mammalia; order Primates; family Pitheciidae; genus Cheracebus; species Cheracebus regulus. The sequence goes on from CAUYQU010059663.1 coordinate 21,306, forward strand.
ATTTTATTTTCTTTGTGGCTATTACCAGTAGGATTGTGTTCTTGACTTCTTTCTCAGCTAGAATGTTATTAGTATATGGATATGCTACCAAGTTTTGTACATCCATTTTGTCTTCTGAAACTTTACTGAATTTATCAGTTCCAGGAGCCTTTTGGCAGAGTCTTTAGGGTTTTCTGTGTATAGAATCATATTATCAGTGAAAAGAGATAATTTGACTTATTCTTTTCTTATGTGGATGCCATTTCTTTCTTTCTATTGACAGATTGCTCTGGTTAGGACTTCCAGTAGTATGTTGAATAGGAATGGTGAAAGTGCGCATCCTTGTCTTGTTCTAGTTGTCGGAGGGGAATGGTTTCAGCTTTTACCCATTCACTATTATGTTGGATATGAGTTTGTCATATATGGCTCTTACTATTTTGTGTTATATTCTTTTGATGCCTAGTCTGTCGAGGGTTGTTACCATGAAGGGATGTTGGATTTTATCAGAAACTTTTTCTGCATCTGTTGAGATGATCATATATTTTTTGATTTTTTATTCTTTTTATGTGGTGAATCACATTTATTGATTTGCATATTTTGAATCAAGCCTTGTATTGCAGGAATAAAGCGTGCTTGATTATGGCAAATTAACTTTTGGTGTGCTCCTAGGTTCAGCTTACAAGTATTTTGCTGAGAATTTTTGTACCTGTGTTTATGAGCAATATTGGCCTGCAGTTTTCTTTTATCATTGTGTCTCTACCAGATTTTAGTAGCAGGATGATTCTGGATTCAGAGTGAATTAGGGAGAAGCCCATCCTTGGTTTTATTTGGAAGTTTCAGTAGGATTGGTATCAATTCTTTGTACATCTGTTAGAATTTGTCTGTCAGTCATCTGGTCCAGGGCTCTTTTTGGTTGGTAGTTTTTTTTGTTTGTTTGTTTGTTTTGTTTTGTTTAAATTACTGATTGAATTTCTGAACTTGTTACTGGTCTGTTCAGGTTTTCAGTTTCTTACTGATTGACCTTTGGGGGAGGGTGTATGTGTTTCCAAGGATTTATCCATTTCCTCTAGATTTTCTAGTCTGTGTGCATAGAGATGTTCATAATAATCTCTGAGGACCTTTTGTATTTCTGTGGGATTGGTTGTAATATCATCTTTGTCATTTCTGATTACACTTACTTTGATGTTCTCTTTTTTTTCCTTGTTAATCTTGCTAGTGGTTTATCACTCTTGTTTTTTCTTTTGAAGAACCAGCTCTTGGTTTTATTGATCTTTTGTATGGACTTTTGGGTCTCAATTCCATTCAGTTCTTCTCTGATTTTAGTTTTTTCTTTTTTAGTTTAGCTTTGGGATTCGATTGTTCTTTTTCTTGTAGTTCTTCTACATATGATGTTAGGTCATTAATTTGAGATATTTCTAACCTCTTGATGAAGGCATTTAGTACTATAAATTTTCCTCTCTATGTTGCTTTAGCTGCATCCCAATATTTTGATGTTATATCTCTATTTTCATTAATATCAAAGAATTTTTTTTCATTTCCTGCTTTAATTTCTTTGTTTATCTAAGGGTTATTCAGAAGCAAGTTGTTTAATTTTTATGTCTGTGTAGTTTTGAGAGATCTTCTTGATATGGATTTCTATTTTTATTCACAGTGGTCCAAAAATATGTTTGGTATGATTTCAATTTTTTTTTAAAATTTATTTAGACTTGCTTTAGAGCGAAGCATATGGTCTTTCTTAAAACATGTTCCATGTACAGATGAGAAATTTGTATATTCAGTGGTTGTTGGGTGTAGTACTCTGTGTATATGTATCCAGTTGATCAAGTGTAGAGTTTAAGTCCAGAATTTCATTAGTTTTCTGCCTCCATGATCTGTCTAATGGTGTGAGTAGGGTGTTGAAATCCCCCACGATTACTGTGTGGCTGTCTAAGTCTTGTCGTAAGTCAAGAATAATTTGTTTTATGAATCTGGGTGCTCCAGTGTTGGGTGTGTGTATGCTTAAGTAATTTAAAACAAATCTCAGAAATTAATTTGCATCTCTTAAATTGGACATTGTAGAGCCACAGGGCTCTATCACATCTAAGAAAATTAACAGTAATTCCTTGGTGTAGTCAAATTGCTAGTTCATGTTCAAATTTCTTAGAATGACTAACCCAAAAAAGATGTTTTTTGAGGCACATCAGGAATTTGGTAAATTTTAACTTGACAAATATTGCTAAAACTTAGCATGCTTTTCATTTACAGGAGTAAGATTTTAATTTGTTATGTATATGAAGATCTTAAAATTTAAGCCATTAGCTAAATAAACTATTGCAGGAAATTTTGTGTTGTATTCTAGCAGCTGTTTAATTTAGTAATGAATAAGACAAGAATCATACATTCATTAATTTTTCTGTATGTTGGCACTTGACTGAGTAAAATTTGAAAATGCAGCAGATTATGGGGTTTATTTATTACATGCTTTAATTAACAAAAATTCATTGATAGGCCAAACTTGGCATATAATCGTGAACACGCCAGACACAATGCTTGGATTCAGGAAAGATTACAATCTTATTTTAGTGTGCTTAGAGATAAGAAATAATTGTTTATGAAACAGTTTAGTTTGGAACAACGGGTTAGCATTATTACTTAAATTCTTAACTATGTTAAGAATGTATACTATTGCTTTTAAGGACTTCAGAAATGTAGATTGAATGTGAAATGGCAAAAATAACTATCAAAGTTTATTTATAATATGGACCTGATATGTAGGCACTTATCCATAGTTATGTGACAATACTCAAGTTAAAGTGTAATTCATATTAGAGCTCTATTGTAGTATTGATTTATAGCCTTGACCATTGTGAATTTATCCTATATTATATTTTCTTCATTAAGAAAAATCAAAACTTTATTCTTAACATTATGTTAACAGAAGCAGCATCACTACGTGGAAGATGTGTGATTGGTTTTTAGTCTCTTTCGTAAAATACTAATAATCTTTTTTATTTTTTTCATTCCTGAAAGCCATTTTAGCTTGATTTTGGGGAAGAAGGGGTTTCATTATTGCTTTTTTAAAGCTTGATTTAATGTAGTCTTGGATTTTTTTAAATGGCTAATAAACCCTAATCATACTGACATTTATATGAAAACATTGTGCATTCTGAGGCAGAAATAAATTCTTAGGAACACCTAAACAAGATCTTAGTTCAGAGATACTAGTTATTTAAATTGTGGTTCGTTACATTGAAACATTTTGACTAATATAAAACATTTTAAAGATACCTCTAGTTGGGCCATCTTGCATGCTACATTCATTTTTTTTTTCTATTAATTACACTGAATTAATGATTTTTAAAGAAAAAATTCCAATTTTAAAGTTTCTTAGGCATGGGAGATGAAGACTATCAAGGAAGGATGACATAGCCAAAGAAATGAAGGTGTGAAAAACTCTCACAGCCCTGGTGATTTTTTTGCTTTTCTTAGTTTCTTATATTCAAAAACATTATTGATAATAAATTTACTTTAAAGCCTTTTACTTCCTCTCAAAAAAGGAAATTTCATTAACTTCTTTCAGAAAGAGGAATAATAAGGCCAGGTTTGGTTGCTCACAGGTTGATCACCGAGACAGGCAATCACTTGAGGCCAGGAGTTCGAGACCCGCCTGACTAGCATGGTAAATCCCTGTCTTTACTAAAAATACAAAAATTAGCCAGGCGTGGTGGCGCATGCCTGTAATCCCAGCTACTTGGGAGGCTGAGGCATGAGAATCACTTGAACCTGGGAGGCAGAGGTTGCAGTGAGCTGAGATCACTGCACTAGGCAACAGAGTGAGACTGTCTCAAACAAAAAGGCCTGTTAAACAAGTGTTTGAGAAGGCAGATAATGTTGAATTTGGTGCATTATTTTGTTACTTTGTAAAAGAGATAATTATTCTTACTGTAAAATTGCATGACATAGTGTTGGTCACTTATTGCATTAATCATCGCACTGAGAAAAAAGGCCAAACCGGAAATGTGTTTTTCTTCCTTTGCTTATTTAAGACCATACCCATCAGTCCACAAGGTGGCAGCATTTGTTTACTTTGACACTATCTCAACTATTAAACAATAGACCAGGTATGGAATTGGTGACATATAGTGAAGTTCACTCTCGTAAGTAGAAGATGATCCTAGATTAGCAGTGGCAAGTAATAGGAAAGAAGACAGTTCTTGGATTCTTTTTACACTTAGCAATAATAGCATATTTTGCATTTTTTTTCCTTCTATTAGGTGTTCAGTGTCCACCAGAGAGGAATAGTTTGAAATTATATAATTTAAACTTTCTCAATATGCTTATAGTGATGGTTCTTTTGAATTCCTAGTTTGAATTTTGTACAACTAGATTATTACAATCAAAATTGTTATACACTCTACCTCTAGATTATTTCAGTATTTTTACTTATGTTTGCTCAAACTGTTAGAATGGAATTGTATAAAGCATTAGTAAATTGCTAAGAAGAAAACAGTTATATATAGTGGCATTCATTGATGCTAGAACAGTCTCTACACTGGTAATGTGGAATGTGTTACTTACCTTTTTTTAGACAACATCATAAATATTGTACATGAATTCCCTAATTCATTTAATCCTTGTTTCAACCCTTTGTAGCAAGGTATTGCTATTAATCTCATTTTACTGCTGAAAAAACTGAGATAGAAATTTTGTAACTTGGCCAAGATAAACATAATGCTAGTAACAGAACTGAGATTTGGACCCAGGCATACCTGAATTCTAGTGCTCTTTTGTTTACTTAAGAATCTGTGGAAACCTTGTAAAGTTTCAGAAAACACTTTTCCTTTGAAGCACCCAGAAGAAAAAGAGGAATTAATTCTTTTGAGGTTCTGACACTGTGTATCCCTATTTCTGTAAGGAGGTCAAAATAATGAACATTTTTTGATACTAATTTTTTCACATATACTGCACCTTAGACGTCACTTTTTACCGTAGTTTGAAACTATTCAAATTAAACTTTATGATTCTACAATAGTTACAAGGATCCTTTTTGCTAAGTCTTAATTTATAATGACAGCAAATGCGGATCCAGATTTAGGGTAACTTTTATATGTTCCTTTTTGAAGAATGCTTGTGAGCTTTAAATTTGTATTTAAAAAGAGATCTCTGGGTAATTATTGACTTGTTTTCTAAGGAATAGGTATGATTTTTAAGACTGCCAATGTACTTTCTCTTTTTTTCAGACGGTACCTCCATTATTGTCTTAAGCGTTATTGATTGTATGGGGTTGGTTGAGAAATGAGATGAATGATTGTGCAGAGGAAGGGATTTTCTTCCCAACTTTTGCCTAGGGGCTGTCTTTTAAAGCAGTTATTTTTTAAACTGTGTTTTAGGCTGGGAGCTTCATCCAGGCAGGGACCTTACCTGTCTTATTTCTTGCATATTCCCATGTCTGTAAACATTTGTGAAATGAATGCATGAGTGAACAAAAAAGTGTTTTACCTGCTGGGAGAGGATCCAGAGCAAGTAGCACTCTAGCATTTGTCCATATATGTTCACTTATTTGCTTACGTGCTATTTCACGTAATCCTTGGAAGAAATAATCCTTAGCCTATGAAAGAAGTTTGTGAATTACCAATGGCATGTGAGAAATATAAATTCATGCTAACAACTTAAAAAGGAGTACAAGATTGTCAGCAAGTCTTGGTGAGTTTTCTACTTCTATGGTATTTCATAATACAGGTGACTCAAAATATAGGTTAAAAAGGAAACACAAACAATCTAAGCTTAAACTTTGAAAGTCACTACATGTACTCCCTCCCTCATAACTTCTACCCTAAAATTTTCCTGTTCTAATCTCCACTTGTTTTTCCTGTTTATTTTCCTTTGTTTTTGTCAGAGACTTTTCACTAGTACAGAGTGAAACCATATGAAATAATTTTACACATATCCACAAAACAAGTGTTAATTAGGTTAGTATTTAAGATTTTAGTAGACTTGTGAAGGTTTGTCATAAATTGTTGTTTGGTATCCAGGAGATAAAAGTAGAGCTAATGTCTAGAAGCCACATTTTAAGGTTACTATAAGGAAGATCTTGTAGTCAGCAGTGTGCTGAGGTAGAATAAGCTTCTTCAGGAGGCAGTTGCCATACATCCTTGCGACTTTTTAAAACCAAATTCTAGCCTTTTTATTTAGAAAATCTTTCTGTGATCCTAAGATCAGTTAGATATTCACATATATTTGTCTATAATATTTTTATGCTTTTTTTTCCCCAAAATTATACCCTATTCATATTAAACAGTTTAAGTGCTGGGAATATAAGAGTGATGTACATGGTAGTGACAACACAGACCTTTAAGTGAGTGTACTAGGCTGTTCTTGCCTTGCTATTAAGAAATACCTGAGACTGGGTAATTTATAAAGATAGGAGGTTTAATTGGCTCACAGTTCTGCAGTCTTTATAGGAAACACGGTGCTGGCATCTGCTCAGCTTCTGAAGAGGCCTCATCATTACAGTGGAAGGGGAAGGGAAAGCAGGCAAGTCACATGGCTAAAAGAGGAGCAAGTGAGAGAGAGTGAGGAGGGAGGTACTATACATTTTTAAAATGACCAGATCTTGCAAGAACTATCATGAAGATAGCACCAAGCCATGAGGGATTCATCCTCATGATCCAGGAACGTCCCGTCAGGCCCCACCTCCAGCATTAGGGATTACGGTTCAATATGAGATTTGGGCAGGTACAAATACTCTAACTGTATCAGTCAGGATATAGAATAAAGTGTTTTAAGTGCTATGAAGGTATTTACGGTGTACAATCTGGAGAAGAATTGGACAGAAGCAAGGGTAGTCAGGCATCGTAGCTCCTGCCTGTAATACCACTGGAGAGGCAGAGGTGGGAGGATTGCTTGAGGCCAGGAGTTCAAAACCAGCCAGGGAAACATAGCAAGACCCCATTTCTACAAAAATGAAAATACAAAAAATTAGCCAATGAAAAAAAAAATTAGCCAGGCATGTGTATGCACCTGTAGTCCTAATCAGGAGGGTGAGGTGGAAGGATTTCTTGAGCCTAGGAGTTCAAGGTGAGCTATGATGGCACTACTGCACTCCAACACGGATGACAGAGTTTTGTGGGTTGTTTTTTTTGTTGTTGTTTGTTTGTTTTTGGCAGAGTCCTGCTCTGTTGCCCAGGCTAGAGTGCAGTGGCAGTCTCTGCTCACTGCAACCTCTGCCTCCTGGGTTCAAGCGATTCTTCTGCCTCAGCCTCCTGAGTAGCTGGGATTACAGGCACGCACCACTACACCTGACTAATTTTTGTATTTTTAGTAGAGATGGGGTTTCACCATGTTGGCCAGGCTGGTCTCGAACTCCTGACCTCAGGTAATCCACCCGCTTCAGCCTCCCAAAGTGCTGGGATTACAGGCATGAGCCACTGTGCCCAGCTGACAGAGTTTTTAATTTTAAAAAAGTTAAAAAAAAAAAAAAAGAAAGACAAGTAGAAGTAGGGAGATCCAATATATAGGTTCTGGGAGGTCTGTGAGACAAGGCAGAAGAAATATTTAAGAAATATGTAAGAATATATAAAGACTAGGGTAGCCAGAACTTTGTGATTGATTGAATGTTGACCTTGAAGCAGAGGAAAATAACTTCTGTTTTGGCTGGAGCAGCTGGGCAGGAAAACTATGGGGGTCATATACAGAGATAGGGATACTAGGGGAGGAGCTTGTTCAAGTAGCAACAGGGTTCATGGAGGTTTTCTAACTAGAGATTTGACATACATTCTGCAGTTATATGGAGATGAGGTAAAGTTTGTGAATTTGGAAACTTATGCAGTTAGTAATTGACACCATAGTTGTAGATATATAGAACACTGAGTAACATAACTAGTAAAGCAGACTGAGAAATTGTTAGAGAGAGGAGGATGAAAACTAAGAGAGTATATTGCCATGTTATCCAGTAGGGAAAGGAGATAATCTTTTGGATTAGATCATGAGATCTTACAGATAGGATTGGATCTGAAACAAAGTAAGACTTTTTGCCTTAATTAGAAGGGAGGACACTTCCTTCTAGGTAATATAAGGAAACAAGAAGAGAGTGGATACAGAGGTAGGTACTTTTTAGATTTGGTGGCAGGGTGTTTAAGGGTCCATAAAGAGCTTATGCACTTTTCATATGTCATCTCAGAGTGATGGGAAGGAGAGGTAGTTTTAGTTTTTGTGTGACTTTAAAGGAAAGTGATTACATGACTAGAATGATTAAATGTATGGGCTGTGGGATTTAAACAGAAAACTGAGGGAGATGAAGATAGGAGTTGACTGAGAGACAGGCAAAAATTAGAATCAGTTGTGTGGTGTTCAAGAATGAAGAGCTGTAGTGAGAATAGTAAGCAGGTGAGGGAGAACCCTCTGGAGATGGTGGTCAGAGAGAAGTGTTCGCATCTTTGGCAAGAATACGCTTTCATTTTTGTACTTCTAGCACTCAATAGTTTACTTGATATCTAGTGGGTATTCCTGTTTACCTGATATTTAGTTGATGTTCCTGTTGACTCAGCTGGAGAATAAAAACTTAAATTCAAGGTAGAAAATAAATAGTAAATGATTGTGGCAAGTTGACAAAATACTGTGGGAGTTGACTAAAAGGAGAGTTCTCTTGAGATTATAACTTTTAGTTTCCTGGAGACATTTGAAATGCTTCTTTAAAGTTTTCTTTAATGAATTCCTGTAGAATTCATTTCTTTCTGTACTCAACTTTTAAGATAGGATGCACTAACATATTTACTTTTATTGCTTTATTATGTCCAAAACCATGTATTACATGTATTAATGTATTATTTCTTCCTTTTTTCTTCTTCTTCTTCTTGAGATGAGGTCTCACCCTGTTGCTCAGGCTGGAGTGCGATGGTGCAATCCTGGCTTACTCCAGCCTCGACCTCCTGGGCTCAAGTGATCCTCCCACCTTAGCCCCCTAAGTAGTTGGGACTACAGGCATTGCCCCCACACCTGGCTAATTTTTGTATTTTTTTGTAGAGACAGGATCTCGCCATGTTGCCCAGGCCAGTCTCACACTTCTGGCCCCGATTGATCCACCTGCCTTGGCCTCCCAAAGTAGTTTACAGTTATGTAATTTCTTGCAGAAGTTTGCATGGAGGTAGTAATTCTAAAGGCTGGGCTGTTGTTGTACTTAGCAGGTTTAAGAGGAAGGTATTTTGCATTTCCTCTGAACAAAACATGAAGAAAAATAAGGGAATATAATTATTCACATATATTTAATTATTTAGACAACCTCTAGAGGAGAAGGGCTTTATAAACCTTTAGAGTGCAGCTCATAATTTAAAACAAGCATCAGTTTGAATAAATAAGTTTCATTCATTCAAAGTTCCATGCAATTTGGGGAAAAAAATGTGCTTTTATCTCTTAGTTATCTGGCTTAACTGGAAATAGGCTCAGTTAATCTTATTTAAATAAGATGAAATGAGAACTTCTTTGAAATCATTCTGCATTTTATGTGGCATGTTGTAAATACTAAGTAAATGTTAGGCGTCCTTACTTTCAGACTTACCAACCTGTTTTTAGGACAGTGCTTCATAATCATCTGGAGATCTTGTTAAAACACAGATTGCTATGCTCCACTCTCAGAGTTTCTGTAGTTTGTGCTATGTCTAAGAATGTGCATTTCTAGCATTTCCCAGGTTTATACTGATGCTGCTAGTCTGCAACCACACTTTGAGAACCATTGCCTTAGGTTAAGAGCTTTAAAAAGAAAGAAAGAATGGAGGAAGGGAGGGAGTGAAGAAAGCAAGAAGGGAGTAAGGCAAGGAAGGGAAAGGAAGGAAGACATAAGAAATATTTATATTTTTAATTCTTTAGGAAAATATTATAATTACTTTTTAATAGACTTTATTTATGGAGCAGTTTTAGGTTCACAGTACAGAGATTTCCCATGTATCTCCCACTCATGCATAGCATCACCCATTACCAACATTCCCCACCAGAGTGGCACATTTTGAAATGGGAAAAGTTCCCTTATCCCCCTTGGAGGGCATGCAATGGGGGTGTGGCTTGTTTCTTCGGTGCCCCACTGTTCAGAGGGGTTTCGACCCTGGGGTAGCAGGAAGACAGGCAGGTCGTGGCAGCATGGACTCTGACCTCACGACAATATTTAGGGGTAAATAATTACAGCTCCTGAAGCCCCATGTGGCCTGTGTTATAGTGTACTGTTTTAGTTTTGCCATCGGTAGGCGGCAAAGATTTCCATAGATATGTCCTAGAAATGGTATTATCTCCATTAGTCTTTAAAAATAATTTTAAAAAATATATATCCCTATTTATGTAAATGAAATATAACTTTTTTTGGGTAATTTTTCAGTTTTCTGGAATTGTAAGTTTTGTTTGTTTTTCTTTTTTTGAGATGGAGTTTGCTCTGTTGCCCAGGCTAGAGTGCAGTGCCGCAATCTTGGCTCACTGCAACCTCCACCTCCCAGGTTCAGGCAATTCTTCTGTCTCAGCTTCCCAAGTAGCTGACACTACGGGTGCCCGCCACCATGCCTGGCTAATTTTTGTATTTTTAGTAGAGGCAGGGTTTCACCATGTTGGTCAGGCTGGTCTCAAACTCTTGACCTTGGTGATCTGCCCACCTCAGCCTCCCAAAGTGCTGGGATTACAGGCGTGAGCCACTGCACCTGGCCTAAAAAATCGTTAGTTTCCAAACTTTACATTGGGTTTGTTTTTATGCAAGGAAGCTCATTTTGATTGAGAAATGTAAGGGCTCTTTTAAAATCAACAAACTGTGGCCGGTGGGCCAAATTTGACCCATTATCTATTTTTTTTTTTTTTTAGAATAAAAAGAATGAAAGAAAGAGAGGAAGAGATTTTAGAAAAAGAGAGAAAAGGAGAAAGAAAGAAACAGCAAAAGAAAAAAAAGAAAGAGACAGAGGAAGAGATTTTAGAAAAAGAGAGAAAAGGAGAAAGAAAGAAACAGCAAAAGAAAGAAAAAAAAGAATGAAAGAGAGAAAGAAAGAGGAAGAGAAAGAGGGAGAGAGAACGGGATTCTTGTTTTATTGCCCAGGCTAGAATACAGTTTAAAATGGGGATTAAAAACTTCTTT